>JAUOBV010561765.1:0-16654 GCA_032360425.1 Rubia occidens | reverse complement strand
ATAGTCTTCAAAGCACCAAAGTGTACCAAAATGAATACAAAAAGATCACAAAATATCCATATAAAATGGACACATCACATAGATAAAATACTTTTGTAGACCAAAGTCAATCATTTTCAATGAACTTTAACCTGTTAAAGTTCTAAGTGTAAGATGCATGCGACAATCACATTAAATGTTGATAAAAATTACATATAGTGCTAAGTCGGTTGTGCTCATTCAACATTATATGAGACATTGCACGTTATTCCATAAGATTATTTACTTTTTTTTATGCCTCTTACTTCAATTAATAAAATAACCAAAGTAAAAGGCATATTATTTACCTCGATTATTTTTTAATGCAGGTAAAAAAATATCTTTTACTTAAAAAAATAGTTAACTGATGCAAAAGAACTTTTTACTTCGGTTATTTGAGCAGAGCCAAAAACTGAGGTAATGGTGGCGAAGTTATAGGTCATTTTTCTTCTAGTGATCCTTTAGGATAAACTCCACCTCCACAAAATCTTTCTCTTTGAAGATATCTACCCCCACCTCTCTACTTTTGGATACTCACGGTGAAGGGGTTTGAACTATCACCATATGATTTGGGTTGGTAAACTCTTATATTTTGGGTTAGGGTAGTTTTAGAAATAATGTGGTTGTTGTGCTCTTGAGAAAACATAACTTAGAAATCACCTTAAGACTTTACTTGATCTTACCTGAGGATGAGTAATGGTCTAAGTGTGGAGGAGTTGATGAGACGTGTTTTTGATGTTTTCTTAGAACAATAACACCACTGGAAACTAGGCCTATTACTTCACCACCTTTACCTCGATTTTTGGCTTAGGTAAAATAAACGAGGTAAAAATTTATTTTTCCTCTGTTATTTTTTCAAAATAACTAATTTTTTAAACTCGGTTAAAAATAACCAAGCTAAATAATATATTTTTTACCCCGGTTATTATTTTAACCGAAGTAAAGTCTTAAAGATATGAAGTAAATAATCCGAACTAATAGCATGTGGCATCACATGTGTTGTTTCAATAGGCTTGCTAAAGTCGCATTATAAATCATTTTCACTGACATGTAATGCGATGGCCGACCGAAGTAACAGTTATGTAAATGATATGTCTTCTACAAGTTAAAGTTGCAAGATGTTGACTTTCAAAAAAGAGGAAGTATTATTTAAATATTTGAAAAGGTGAGTTTTGTTATGATACAATTGAATAGGGTATAATAAGAGGGAAACCCACAACAACCACCAAGTAAAGAATTTAACGGTGGCAGAAAAGAAGGAAAAAGAAAGCCAGGGTCGTACGTTTTGGCATCTCTCTATCCTTCCAATGTCCCACCATCCACATTCCACTCTACTTCACTCATACCAAAATGCTTCCTTCACACAGCCACACAGTAGGTTCCCTTTCCCTATGCTTGATTGATGTTTTCATTTTGTTTTACCTCATTTAACATTTATAGGTTATATTTGTTCGAAAGTGATTGGCTTTGGTCTACAAAAATATTTTTCAGTGGATTTTGACATGATTGTAGAAAATGTTTTTGAATGTTACGATTGAAAATGGTTTTTAAACTCATGCACATATCAAATCACACAAACAGTCAATGATATACAACCAATTATATACTGGTCATGAAAATATCATTGAAATTACTACATAAATTCAATTAATAATTTTTTTATAGTTCCAATGGAACAAAAATTTGTTCAATCATCTTGAATTATCACTACAAGAAACAGGACCTTTTACCTCAGTTCTGCATAACTTTTTCTCAGTTTTTAGTCCTGGAATATCTGAGGTAAATACAGCCAGATTAAAAAGTACCTTTTATCTTGCTATTTAACCGAAGTCTGCAAGTTTGTTGGCGGACATCGGTCAAAGCAATTAGGCCGATCATAGTTCTGACATTATTGAAGCCGACGTCGACATCCACATGCATGCGACTTCAGTCTCAGCAAGAACGCAGTCGATGGGTGAGCAAATACCGTGAGAACGTCATATTCGACGTTGGTTCAATTCCAAGTGACGTCCGAGACCACTGACTGTGACATCACGTGCTGTGGGAGATCATGTTATTTTCCAACTGACGTGAAACGTTGAAGAGTATGAAACCATTTTGAATGGCTGGCGTAGGTTAAAAAAATGTTGATTAATGTGACGTTGGTCAGATATTTATTTGACACCAATTTATTCGACTTCGCGTATGAATCAGATTGACATGGTTTCTTGTTCAATAATATAATATTTAATATTTTACGACACAACTTATCGTCGTCGATAGCCATTACATGTTCTTTAAAATGCGATAAATCATGATATGGTTAAACTCATACAAAAGTAAAATTTTGTTCATTTAATCTAGGAAGGAAGGTTGTGTTCAAACCAACAAAACTATATCATATAATACAAATACATGTTAAAATATATTGAAATACATAAAGTTAATATGAAATTTCTAAATGAATTGTATTGAACCACCATTTTTCATGATGTATGACAATATAACTGTCAGGGAAACTAGATAAATGATAAGTCTGTCCATCTACATGTTGAAATTCCATCGATGACCCTCTTTGGCCCTATTACAAACAATATAAATTAAATAAAATTTATGTTAGAATTGGGTAGTTCCTAAATGAAATACATCTAATGTAGTCAAACATAGACAGCGTTAATCTCAATTTGAAAAATATATGTGAACTGGTTTAAAATGAAGTCGCATAAATGGAAAAACGATGCAACAATTCCTAGTTCTATGCTACATCAGGCCTTGTTCGGTACCATTTTGCATGCATGGTCTGATGAAATGTGACGGACGTCGGACAATCAAACTATATTCATATAAATCTAAACATTTTTTTCTCACTCTTTACAAACATGGTATTATCTTGGAAACAAAAAAAATACAGTATATAACATGTAACACAACCATTATACCTCGTGAAATTTCAGAATTATTGATCATTGATAAAAATAACATGTTGTAGAATTATCACAAAATTTCTAAAGGAACATGGAATGGATGGAAAACTACCTTAATTAATTTGAACCCGTAGATGCACCATCCTTGGATCTTGTTGATGTTTGACAGAAACAATATGATTGAGCTTTTCAATTGTTGTAAGGTGTTAGTGGAGTGAATTTTGTTTATCTTGGGTTGTAGGATTTGTGTTATAGATAGGAAATGGGTGTTAGTGGTAAGCTTTATTGACTTGAAATAGGGTGGGGGGAAATATCGGCTCAAATTTTTGGCTGAAATATTCATTTCCCGGTGAAAATTTTAGATTAACCCACGTTGGTTGTTAATCAGTTTTTGTTTCGTTCCATGCGAGTCAACTGCAACGTCACACATAAGGTCGATAGTCTAATTTCTAAAAAAATGTAACATAATCAATTTTAACATTGTGGACCTTCCGCTGACCTGTTTATTCCCAAAATGGAACAACATTGTAACTGGTTGTCCCAAACTCGATTATGATCTTCCATAAAATAAACTTTTTCATCTCTTGTCCAACTTATAATAACTGATAGTAATGAAGAAACTGGCCTAATTCCATATTGATTTCCACAAGTTCTTCTCGAATGACCCTAGTATACTTATAAGCAACCATCAACCATCTACTTCTCCCACGTTCTTGGAGGGACTTAAATGCAAAAATGAAAAATTCACTGGTTGTCCCAAACTCGATTACGACTATCCCGAAAAGAAACTTTTTCACTCATAGCTTATACTAACTGATGAATGACCCTTGTACACGTATGAGTAATCATCTACTATTTACTCTACATCATGTACCAGTGCTAGATAAAATTTGATGGATGGATTTTTATTACCAATTTATTTCATAAAAAACCTAGAATATAAAATTTTATTAAATTATAAGTGGTGGAAATTATTGGTCTCATAAAGCTGATAGTAAGGGTATTAGTGAAATGCTAACATAAATAATGGATGATTACCCCGGTCAGCACCTGTCTTAGACTGTACGCGTAATCTCCATATCAAACATTTTTCATAACGTTCGGGTGCATAGTTCTGAACTATAGCGAACATGCGAAGAAGTTTGGGTGATGGTGTAATTTTTGTAAAGTTTCGTCATACACTGTCTGAGAATATTTTAGTCCCATTTCATTAAGTGTATGACTGAATTGGAACGTCGTGCTCATGACTTGGTGTATTGGAAAAGGCTATCTCTTACGTTCCATTGAATACTCCCTCGGAGACGTCCACGGAATCTTCCAATTAGCCCTTTCATACCTGTAAGTAATGATAAGCAATTAACTCTAGGCACGTGTTAGCACTTTATAAAAATTGATGGAAAATTTTTCCTTATGTTTTAATTCTTAAAAAATCAAGAATATGTAATTTCGTCCGATTCTATGTGGTGGAATGAGGCTTCCTAATTAATACCACTCAAAGTGAGGGTAAAATAGAATACTAATAAAATTGGAGAAGAATACCCCTATTTTTTTATGCCTAAGTTGGAACAACTTATTTGTGACAATGTGATTTACATTATAGGGTATCTCTAATTTCACATATCGTTCTACCACACAATGTTGGAGGGACCTGATTGTAAAAACCAAAAAGCTCACCAGTTGTGTCGAAATAGATGCCAATTAAACCAAACGTTAATAAAGTTCATGGACATTTAGTAGTATCTGATATAACGTTAACCAAAAACTCAAAAATAGCCTCTCTAACTGTTGAATTCTCTCTCGCCTCTCCATAACTTTTCCTACATAGAAAAAAAACCAATTGCCGACATCAACAACAGTAATAATCTGCATGTAACATCTTCATCTTTACCCATATTCAGTGAAAATCTAAACCAATGGCAGCTCCGCCGTGCACTTACAGAGCCGCCCTCATGCAACAACCCAATCCAAACACCAAACCTATACTTCATCTTAAACCGATTACTGAATACAAAGAGATAGTTGTCCTGTTCGATGATGCGGGGATCGACTAACTCCTGATGCCATTCAAACGGAACCTAATCGGAAAATTCCCAAGGGGAAGGCCCTCTCTAGAAGTCATCCATCACCACTTCAAGAAAATTGGCTTGAAAGGAGAACCAATAATTATAGCTCTTGATAGGAGGCATTTTTTCATCAAATTTGAACTCGACGAGGATGTCCTACGATGCTAGATCAAGAGGAATTGGAATATCAGAGGAACAATCATGAAAGTCCATAAATGAACAACGAATTTTGTTGTTAAAGAGAAGCCTCCATTGGTCCCAATCTGGCTGACGGTGGAGTTTCTGCCAACTTACTACTTACATCCTGACTCCATTCCACATATTGCTAGCAGACTTGGAGAGCTAATATTTGCAGACCACCCCACAATCAACCACATAAGGCCATCCACAATTCGATTGTGTGTGGAAATGGATTTTACTGCAGAGTTTCCATCAAGAATCAGGCTAGGTTCAACTAAGGATGGCAAGTGGTATGACATTAAGGATGAAGATCATCCAAAATACTACTACAAATGTCTCAAGATTGGACATCATGCTGCTAAATGTGGGATTCTCAGGCCACAGATTCAAAACAACAAGCCAACAGAAAAAGGGTTTCAGTAGCAGCCCAGGAAGTTCCAGTGGCTGCCCAGGAAGTTCACCCGGGGGGGCAATCAACTACTCAGAAACAAAATGATACTAGAGAGGAAGAAGTGTTTCGGGATGCTGTGGAAATTATGGAAAGAGATACAGTAATGTTGGATAGAGGCAGAGCCATCATCAATTTTAGTCTAAGGTATTCAATGAATAGGAACTCAACAAGCCATCCAAGGAAAACAGGATTTGAGTCTGTCGAACAAGCAGCCAGGATTAGGAAGAGAAACTATTCAAATTAGAGTTCATTGGATGACCTGCAGATCATAGCCAAGAAGGATCACAGTCCTTTTTCTGAACCCTTCAATATTATTGATAGAATTGAACTTTTCTAAATCTGAGGAAGTTACACAATACTCTACTGATGAAGTACAATAAGAAGGTACAATCTAACGTAGGAGATACTCAAAAGGCCATAGTGGATGGGAATGAAGGAGCTGATGCAGAAGGAGCTGATACAGATAGGGTAATGCCCAGTCAGGTAATTGATCCCAAAGCCAAAAATAGTGCGGGTACCCCTAAACTTAAACCCCCAGATAGAGTAAGGAATTTTAACTCTCCAAATATGGTTACTACTCACTTGAAAGCAAAAAATAAACCCTCCAATGAATCTTGTAATACTCATGTTGAATGTTAGAGGGATATATGATTCAAGACTAAGACTACAAAAAATAATTCACACTCATAGGCTTAATATCTTGATTATAATTGAGACAAAATAGAAAAATGATAAAATGGACCTGTTTAGGAATCAGTTAGGATCTGATGAAGCTATAAGCTCACAGGACTCCAGAATATGGGTATTCTTTAGAAATAACTTTATACCCACACTCATAGTAGATAATTCAAATTTTCTTAAAATAATGGTTACAAACACAGACCGAAATGTAAGGTTTAATATCATTGATGTTTATGGGAAACATAATAGACAGCTTAGGGCCAAAATGTTCCAGGAACTTTCATGAATAACTGAGGTCAATACCATACCTACAATTTATGCTGGGGATTTCAATTTGACTAGGACTATCTCTGAATATAAAGGCAGGTGCACCCCTGATCTTAATAGCATATTAGAATTTAATTCTTATATTCAGCCCACAAGATTAAATGACCTAACAAAGTTGGAAATCTATTTCCATGGACTAATTGTAGAGGGGGGACAAATAGGGTATGTAAGAGATTAGATCCGATAATGGCTAATACACAGTGGAATGATCTCTACCTAATACTTCAATATAGGTGCTAAATAGGACACTTTCAGATCACTTACCACTCGTACTCAACATACATGTGCAGGACACCTCAGCCCCTAAATCCTTTAAGTTTCAGAAAATGTGGTTACAAAGAGCTGAATTATATGAGGTCATAAGGACTAATTGGGATATCTAGATAGAAAAAAAATGTTTTAAAGCATTGAAATAGGACTAGTTTTGGGGATATCTTTGATAACATACAGAGAACTGCAATTAAAGTTCAGGAATTGGAGATAAAATATGATCTATGCCAAACGGACAAGAATCTTAACTAGTTAGCCCTAGCAACTGCAGAACTGAGCTAATACCTTAGAGAGGAAAATCTGTATTAGAAACAGAAATCTAGGATTAAATGGCTACAAGGAGCGAATATGAATACTAAATTCTTCCATAACTCTGTCATGGATAGACATTCGAGGATTAGGATTAATAAAATTAAAAATAAATTAGACCAGTGGCTAACTGACCAGACAGATATAGGTAATCATGTTGTATATTTTTTAGGAATTTACTTAGCCTGGATAATTTAGATATCACTAGAGAGGCATTGCCAAGTTTCTTAGAGTACATCCCCAGGACCATTACAGAGGAGGATAATTGCATCTATTGAAAATGATTGGCATGGAAGAGCTTAAAGGTATAGTTTTCAGCCTCAACCCGGATAGTGCTGCTGGTCGGGATGGATATCCATGATTCTTTTACAGATATTCCTGGGATATCATCAAAACTTATATGCTTAAGTGTGTACAGGAGTTCATGTGTGTTGTTACTATCCCAGCTAACATCTCAAGCACCCTCATTTGTCTTATACCAAAAACTCCAACTCCGGCCACTTTGTTGGATTACAGACCTATCTCTCTGTCAAACTTTAGTAACAACATTTGCTCAAAAATTCTGGTTGATAGAATAGGTAAAGTGATAGATAAATGTATCTCTGTGGAACAAAGTGCATTTCTACCTGGTAGGGAGATTGCTGATAATATTCTCATCATGCAGGAGATGGCTAGATTTTTAGACAAGAGAAATCAAGCTCTTAACCTCATAGCAAATATTGACATGTCTAAAGCCTTTGATAGGGTTTATTGGATGATGTTAAACTAACTTATGCTGAAAATAAGGTTCCATGGACATTTTGTTAGAGTCATATTGTCCAACATATCTTCAGCATATTTCTCTGTACTGATCAATGGAGTTCCAAATGGTTTTTTAGGGGTTTAAGAGGCCTCAAACAAGGAGACCCCCCTATAACCTATACTTTTTAACCTCATTACCGAGGTTTTTAATAAATGTATGTTTAGAAATAAACTACTTGATCTTTTCAATATCCCAGGTACAGCAAGGATCTAACATTTATCATATGCTGATGATACTATCATATTCCTAAAGGCAACAAATAAGTCCCTCAAAAATTTAATACAATTCTTAACTATTTATGAGAAAGCCACTGGGCAGAGGGTTAATTATACTAAGAGTGCCTTTTATGTGGGGAATAAAACAAGCATGGCTACAAGGGATAGGATCGGTAATTTTACAAAAATGACTCAGGGGGTCTTTCCTTTTTTGTACCTGGGGGTAACCATTTTCAGGGGAAGGAAATTCAATGTCTACTTTCAAACATTGATTGAGAAAATGAATGCTAAGATAAAGAATTGGAATTCAAAGCTTCTTAATTAGGCTGGTAGAACAACTCTAGTTAAGCATGTGCTTGCATCCATTCCTCAACACACTTGGTGTATTATAGCACCCACAACATCATTGATCCATAAAATTGAATAGTTATATCTTGACTTTATCTGGGGAACTAACATGGATGGTACCCTGAAAAAGGAACTGGAGAGGATGGGACAGATTAAGCTACCCCTACTTGGAAAATGGTCTTCAGTTGAGAGATTTATCTTCCATTTTGTATAGCTTCTCCCTCAAACTGTGGTGGAAAATGCCGCCAGGATCCAATATGTGGTCAAACATGATTTGGTCAATGCCAAATTCATCAATATATAAGGTCCTTGGAAGAGAACTGTGAAAATTGATCAAACTGCTATAGACAACTCTTGTGTTCTTATTGGGAGAGGTAACTGTAACTTTTGGACTGCAAATTGGACCCAATTAGGTTGCCTTGCAGGTTCATGGAGTAATGACACATAAATACCACATCCTTATATCACGGTTAAGGAATTCAAAGATCAAAGGGACCACATTATAAATTACCTTAGACTGAGATTAGATAAATTTGTATGTTCATATATTTTGCACAACATTTTCTTCACTGATTTGGAGGACCAGTTGATGTGAAACCAACAATAAGAGGTAAGTTCTCTGTCTCTTCTGCATATGAATTGCTTAGGAAAGTTGCTTTTCTATGTTGGTGATTAATAAACAATATGTTGCCTAAAAATGATATTCTGGGAAGGATGGGGATTATTAATATATCTAGATGTTCTCTGTGCTTACCGGAAGCTGAAACTATGAACCATTTATTTAACCTTTGTCCATTATCAGCTAGTCTGTGGCCATAAGCTTATCAACTGCTGGACATCACAGATCCATTCTTAGATATGATTTTTTATAATCTCTCATGGTTTTGGTCATATAGGCATGCGTCTAAAACAAAAACAGTTTTTCAATTTAATCCCTTCATTCATATGTTTCATAATTTGGAAAGCAAGATGCTCTTTCATCCATCATAACAAAAAACCTCCCATTACCAGAATGAAGATAGATTTAAATAGATGGCTAGTAGATGTTTTCAAAATCAACCCTCAAAAGAGGCACTCTGACTATGATTTGATGCATGCAAAGAGATTCTTGCCTGTGCAAAAAATGCCAAGGCTTAATATCATAAGGATAAATAAATGGAAGCCACCAGATATGGGATACGTTGTAAACACTGATGCATCTTTCAAATCATCCATCTCACCAAAGGCTGGAATAGTAATTAGGAATGTTGAAGGCAAGGAAATGTATGTTGGAGGAGAAATCATAATAGAAGCAGCAGATGCTCTAGAGGCTGATCTTTTGACTGCAATATTTGGAGTTGAGTTTTGCATACAACATAATTTATTTCCACTAAATTTACAAAATGATTACTTGTAGGTTTGTAATATAATCAACAACAGAGCTTTATGGCCGTGGGGATTGAAAACTAAGCTATGGAAGCTGCAAAGTTACTGCAGGAGTGTAATGTCAGTGTTACTCATGTCTTTAGGGAGCAGAACATAGTTGCTCATGAATTTCCATAGGCAAAGATTCACCAATTCATGAGCACGATTCACCAATTCATGAGCACGATGTTCCGATTTGGTCATGTAAGGGTCAATGGAACGGGACCAAAATCTTCTCACACAGTGTATGAATTTTTTTTGCAAAAATTACACTGTGCCCCAAAGTTCCTTGGATGTTCTCTATGCTTTTTAACTCTGCACACAAACATTAGGACAAATGTTTGATATGAGAACATGCATACTGTCTAAGAGAGGCGCGAACCGGGGTAATTGTTCCACATTTTTTAGTAGTCCATTAATTCACTTACTATAAGCATTATGAGCAAGATAATTTCCACCACATAGGATCACATGAAAACTCATATTCTTGGTTTTTTATGAAATAAAAAGTTAATAAAATTCCATCGATCAAATTTAAAAAGTGCGAGTACATAATCTAGAGTAAATTGTAGATGATTACTTATAAGTATACAAGGGTCATTTGGGGAGAACTTGTGGAAGTCTATTTGGGAATAAGACAAGTTTTTTTATTACCCTCGGTTTGTATGAGTATAACTGTGGGTCACAAAGTTCCTTTTCGGGATGATCGTAATTAAGTTCGGGACAACCAGTGAACTTTTCAATTTTTGCACTTAGATCCCTTCAAGAAAGTGGAAGAAGTTGAAATACAAAATTGGAGATAGCATTGTGTTATTCACATTTACATGACAATGTTGTTCCTATTTTTCATAAACGGCTCATCTGAAGGGGATGCAATCTTAACAGGGAGTATTTCATAACACTTTTCAAAAATTAGACCTTAGCCCGTATTAACAACGTCGCAAATTCGTCGCATAAAATGAACCATTAAACAACACCTTACCAACGTTGGTCAACCTAAAATTTTCAGTGGGAACCAAAAGTTTGAGCCAAAATTTTGAACCAAAATCCCCCCCAACGCCATTTCATGTCATTCATATTCAGCACCAACAACCATTTCCCACCTCCAACACACTTCCTCCAAACCCAACTCCACACCCTCCTTTACATTCACACCATTACCAACACTGAAGAGCCCAATCTAATTTCTTCTTTCAAACACTAACAAGTATCCTGGGACGGAGCATCTCTGAGGTCAGTTTAATTGAAGTAGTTTTCCATCCATTCTATGCTCATTTATCAATTGTATTAACTTGCCATGTATATATATTTTTCCTCATTGACCAATGATTGAATATTTTCATGATGTATGTTAATTATGTTACATGTTATATAGTGTATATTGTTTGTGTTTCCAAGATAATTCCATGTTTGTAAGGAGTGATAAAAGGGTTTAGATTAGGGATGATTGTGGACAATAATCAAATCTTCGTAGGAACACTAGTTGACAGTGCGACGTCGGTCGTAGTTCATCGCCCCACACGATATGGGACCGAATATTGACCGACGTTGCATTGGCTAGGAAATTACTGAAACAACTATAAATGTCCAATGTCGCCTCTTAGTCGGACTGTGCAACTTTGCTATATCTTTCATGCGACCTCGCTTCAAAATATTAGGTACTTTTGTCATGAAGAAATTAATATCGTATGCACTTGACTATATTATGAGTACATCATTTGGAGACTGCCCAATTCTAACATAAATTTTGTTTCATGTGTATTTGCTATAAAAGGACAAAGAGAGTTATCGATGGAATTTCAGCACAGACTTGTCATTTCCCTTGTCCCTGTGATAGTGTTATTGTCGTACAACGTATGCAAGAGAGGTTCAATACAATTAATCTTTTAATTTAACATCAACCTTATGTATTTTAATATATTCTGACATATATTGGTAAAACATGTTAAAATAATGTGGGTTTATTTCAATGTCATTGATTACCACATTATTTGAACAACAATTGATTGTTGTATAATGTTTACTAGTCCAAAACCTGGTAAAAAACCTATTTACCAGTCCAAAACATCATAAAAACCTGGTAAAAAACATGTTTACCATACCGACGCCCGTCCAGAACCTGGGTTATGAACCAAGGTAAAAAATGTATTTTCTACTTGAGCAATATTTACCTCAGTTTTTTTGGGACGTAAAACTGGGATAAAAGGTCCTATGGAACCAAGGTAAAAGGTTTTGTTGCTTGTAGTATTAACATCACAGTTTATCTTGATGTGTTGTTGGTTACTTAGATTATTGGGTGTTTTTCAAAATAGGAGTTTAGATACACCTTTTGTTGTTATTTTCCCTCATTTCCCTAATTTGTAAGCATGTGGTGTCTTACGTGTTCTAACTTTTTTATTAGGTCTATTCTTATATGTTTTGTGAGCTTATTTGGAGACCATCATAAAGAATTCGTTCGAACGGATGGTAGAAGATTGAAGAAGGGCATTCACATGAATGGTAGAAAAAAGGAAAACCACTTACAAAGTGGAAGAAGATAAAGTGAAGAAGAGAAAACAATTATAGGGTGAAGAATGATCTACATTTTGAAGCCTATTTGACAATGTTCTGAGAGTAATTGATATCCAAGGATAACATCATTTGATTCATCTTCGTGAGTAATATAAAAATGATTACAAGAACTCCCGAAATGGATAAACTGATCACCCGGGGGAAGCAAAACAAAATGCGCTGAGAGCTAGAATACACTCTATCGCGAGCCGCAAGAGAATTCTCACGGGTCGTAAAAGCATCATTACTATGATTTTGCAGCACCTTTTGTGAGTCGCAAAGGCTCTTTTGCGGGTTACGAGAAGCAACATGCAACTTTCTTTTTTTACTTCCATTTTTTTCGTACTATAAATAGCACCTCATCCAATCATTTCTTAGATCTCTTGGCCGGATTTGGGGACCCTAAACCCTAGATTTTCCACTTCTCCTTCACTTTGTTCTTGTTTCTTTGTAGATTTTTTTTCTGTGTTATGGGTTTTGATTATCTAGGCTAGTTATCACTTTCGAGAAATTGACTGAAACTTCCAAGCTTATGTAGTGCAAAAATCCATTCACTCTTTTATGAGCATTGATTACTTATTATTTATTGTGAAAATAATGATTTTGTTTAATTCATTTATAGGATGGGTTGTTTAAGAATATGAAATGTTTGTATGATTATATGCTTGGGTGTTAAAAAATGTCCACAGTTTCTTCTCATTTTGGCATGAAATCCAAGAATATGGAATTAAAACCTCTTGTTGTGTAGATGATGTTAATATGGCTAGATTAATATGGTAATGTGGTTTTTCGATCATATTTATCCTAAGGTAGCGGAAAAAGGTATTATCTTGAATGTCAATCCTTCTAGGTTAAATCAAATGAATAACTAGGTATTTGTTAGAATATTTGTAGTTGTTATCAAATCTATTGGTTCGTTGTGTATAATACATTGATGAAATACCTTTAGGCTCTGTTTGTCTAGAGTTATTGTTGGTGATGTTTACAAATAGTCGTTGATCCCTTTTGTAAATTAATCTGAACAAAATGTTTATCTTCAAAATGGAAGTGATAGCATTCACAATAGGTAATCAATGTGATTAAATGAGTGACAATTTCTAGGTTCTATAGGAGGCTTGGAAGTGGGAGTAAATTGCACCCAAGCCTTTGTCAATTTTGATTTTATCATTCTTTATTAGTTTGTTGCATGATTAGTTTAATTATCTTTAGATGCTTGTAGTCTTTTTTTTCCTTTCATAACTTAAAAAAACCAAACCAAAACCCCCTCTTTAATAGATTATATATATATATATATATGGGAGGGTTTTAGGTGATAACACCTCTTTACATGAGAACACTCATTTATGTGAGAGACTATCTGAACTATTAACTAATTTAACCTAATGGTTGTCATGATAATAAAAAAAATGTTTTCAAACTCGCGGGCCATTATATTGGGTTATAAGACATCAAAGCGGGTCATAAGAGCATGTTTAGTGGGAGCTCAATTCGGCACTAATTAAAAGGGGGATGGAATCGGGACCAAAAACCCCCAGAGTGGGGGGATCGGAGCAGGTTGCATTTGAAGCAGCCCACTGGGCCAGCTCCATAATTAAGCTCGCGGCTCTGTCAAACACCTAACACTCGAAGCAGGCATATGCATGTGCTGCTGGGCTCGCGCTGACGTGCAGGCCATTTCTGCTGACCTTGGGGCCACGTGACACCCCGTGATTGGGACACAAGACCACCTTTGTCCCCCTACTTTTTTTAAAAAAAAATTAAAGCTGATTGGGACACGTGGCCCAATCCAGCAGTGCCATGTGTCCCAATCGGAAAAAATAATTTTTTAAACAAATTTAGAAAATATTTCTGCTTTTTAAAAATCCAAAAAAACTAAACTATTCTTATAAAATTCTATTTTTTATTTTTGGAAACATAATTTAAATTTTGGTCATTTTAAAAAAACAAAATTACATTCTTGAAAAATATAAATGGTTCTTTTTAATTATGGTTCATAAAATAAATTTTAAAGATTGAAATTAATTTCTTAAAAAAATTCCAAATGAAATTAAATTCAAAAATTACAAATGTATTTTTAAATTTTGCATTTGAATTTATTTTGTTAGGTAAATTTATATAAATTAGATATTAAAGATAGAAATGATGAGCAGGAAGGAGAGAATCAAGTGAGTCCATGGAATTGTAATTCTAAAGTGGTCTCAACCACTGTGGGGGAAAAATTATGTGATTTTGTTGTAGGCTCATGTGAAAATGAGATTGATTATTTAATAAATTGAAATCACAAGAATGGGCTAGAGCCGTCTCACCATTATACATAGTCTAACAGTGAATCCAAATCCATTCTTTATTTTGGGAGCTGAAAACCTCTCCTTGCCACCACATGGACCCACCACATGTAGACCTTAATAGGATTTCCATAGGCAAAGATTGGTGAGGTTGGACTGCGCCGAGAAGATGTTAGGCGCATGTTGAGCTCTAGTGAGAGAACTGTCGGAGTCCCAAATTTCCATCTCTTCACTGGAGTATATGAGTAAAACGTTGATATCATATGCTTACAAGAAGTCCAGTAGACTGGCCACTGAAGGCTGGGTTGGGTCTACATCTATGATGCCCGTATTGGTATACTCATTGATTAAACTATTCATAAACATTCTTCTTTAATGTTGTAGGTTCCTCAAGATTAGCTTAAATTTTCGTCAGTTATAATTCGTAGGCTATATGTATGCAGAATTGATATAATGTGAGAACACCTATTTTAGCGGAGAACACCCACTTATTTGAGAGCAAGTGTCAAACATATAGACATTGGAGGGATCCAGTGACACAAAGGATCTATTTGAGACAAGGGAGTTATGTGAGACAGCCATCAAATATTACTAATTAAAGTTATGAACTAAAAAAATGCAAAATGACCACAAAACTGATACATTATTCGGATCTTTTTCGGGGTTATAACATCGCCGATCCTACTATTTCATCCTGACGCGGCAACGCCACTGCTTCATCCCGACGCCTCTTCCTCATCCCTACCACCAGTCCGCCTCTGTCCATGCCGGTTCTTCATACCCCACGCCGATCCCTCTATCTCTCCTGCCTCATCTCGTTCTTCGTTTTTACTATTTTCTGTTCAGGTAAAACTGATGTCTTTATGATATTTGCTTCTATTCAGTAATTCTTTGTTCGTATTAATGGTATTTGATACTGTGTCTATATGAACTTTCAATTACTATATTTGATACTTGCAGAATATTTTGAGTCCGAAAAATTGGGTGCAAATCTTTCAGTGTAATGATTTCATTATAATGCTTTCAGTGTAATGGAATGTACCTTCTTGAAGAAGAAACACAAGACCCTCGCTAGGTGAATTCAAATATTTTGTGTCTGTATGTCATTTGCACGTTTCTGTGAAGAATGATGGTGAATTAAAGCCTCTGTGAAGAAAAATAACGAAGTAATTCTGGTTTGTTGCTATTTCTGTAACTGTTATGTCTTTGTACTTTAAATCTATGCATTTAGACAGTTTCGTTCTATAAAATTTATCTCTTGTTTCTATTTGGTAAAATTTTGGAGGGGTTAACAGATATCACACCTACTATGTTACAGTGTACATCGGGTTTGAAAGGTAATTTGTTTGAAATTTGTTGCGATTGAGGTATTCTTTTTAATTTTTTGTGTATTTCTTGTGTTGTCTTAGTGGTTTTAATGTTGTTGGTGGTGTATTAGGTGACGATTAATATGCTCTGGCTATTTTGGCGTGTCTCATTTTTATCCTGTGCTTTTTGAAGCTTTATTGTTAAGGTGTTACCTAGACTAGAGTATGGTTGGGTTTGGCTTTATTTTTATCCTAGGTGTATAAATATACTTTGATTTGTTACAACTGTGAAAAGTACTACAATCTGAGGCTTAAAGGCAGGTTTTTATACATATTTGATTGATTGCTACAATGAAACTAATTGAAATCTGAGGAACTGATTGAAATCTGATGCATGTTTTTTGTGTGTATTCTGATCTGACGTCAAATGCATGTCTTTTCCGAGGCATTTCACACCTCTTTTGTATCTTTTTGTTGGAAGATTGCTAGATTTAGGTATGTTTACATCATAAGGGGTTTAGATAACCATTTTTGGTTTTTG
>JAUOBV010561668.1:0-16659 GCA_032360425.1 Rubia occidens | reverse complement strand
TGAAGATCACAAAATAGGATCTAGATGCTCGTAAGAACATAGCATCTATTAGGTTTGAATAAATTTATAAAATGAGGAATTTAGGCAAGAAAAAAAGGCTATCTAAACCTCTTGTGATGTAAACCCAACTAAACCTAGCAATCAACCATACAAAAGATACTAACGAGTTCGCTAAATGCATTGGTTAACACATGCTTCTTGGTGCAGATCGATTCCCCCACACTTAAACTCTTACTTGTCCTAGAGTAAACAAAAACAAGCAAAGATATAAGTGTAACATAGCATGAAAAAATTTCCCCAAAGCATTAAACATATATTCCTAGACTACCTTAGTTCCCCCAAAGATGTAAGAATATCACGAATCTCACAACTCTCACTCCCCAAAGAAGTTAAGATAACCTATCCAACCAATTATACCAATAAAAAGGTGAAGTTCACAAAGATGAGTGTGAAGTTAAGTTACTCTACCAAATGACTTCCAAAAAACTGTCAAAGAGAAACATAGGATTTTTTCCCTTCAATTTCTCTCAATTTCTTTCATTTTGCTTAAGATCCATTTTCGGTTTTCATCCTAGTATATCACAATTTTTCCTCACTTTTCACCTTTTACGCACCATGGCCTCTCACTTCAACCTATTCGGGCCTTCCAATTGTTGCCTAAGTCTCCCTTTTGGGTTTTCGACTTAGCCGGGTATAATATTTTTTCCATTTTTCAATTTTTTCGTGTAGCACGAAATTCCCCCAAATGCAGGCTTCATACTACACTGAAGATAAGAAAAAAATAAAATAACACCACAGCAAAAAGGAATCTTTTGGAATTCCTAAGTGCCTAACTCCTGCCCCCCACACTTAAACCTTGCATTGTCCCCAATGTATCATAAAAGTAGAAATCATAAGTTGAGTAGGGAAAAATAGTAAGCACTTACTCTTGGGACCCCAAAGGGCACGCTCTCATGCCTCTCGCCTTGCGCCTTATTCTCCTCTCTTCTTGCCTCAATTCTTTCCTCTCAATGGGAACTAGGTTGCGGAAGTCTTCAAGCTTTGAAGGATGCATCCTCTCGATCAATTTATTTATAGCTTTCTCTTGTACATCAGCTCTCCCATCAACAATGGGAAACTCCTCCTTCACTTCCCGCTTAATAGATACCAACCTAACTCCCCAAGCTCTCATGGTGCCATCCATAGCGTCAAGCCTAGTCCCAAATTCCTCCATTTGAAATCTCATTCCTCCTACCGCATGACCAACCTCTTGTACTATTTGAGTTGAATTCATGAGTTATTCCCCAAAAGTGCGAAATTGGTTGAAGAAATCCATAGGTAGATTGGCTTGGGTAGGTGGTACTCTAGGTGGGATTTCACCATCTTCTTCTTCAATGTCCATGTCTGGGACCTATTGTAGAAGACCTTCTCAAACCTTGGGTCAGGAGCTAGGAAGAGGTCTTCCAAGGCATTATCGTGGTTGATGGTTGTGCGTTTGGGTTGCGGAAGTACCATGAAGTTGCAAATTGAGGCACCACCGTACAACCAAATAAAAAGATCCTCTGAGATAGTGGTGGTAATCATTGAGGCCCTTGCCAAATTATCCATTGTGAACCTCATCCCTGAACGACCAAATTTTGCCACCACTAAGTGAGAGGGAACCGAATGTCCTATGTATTACGCCAAAATCCCGACCATGCCTCCCATAGGTAACTTGCTGCCTTTCTATTTCCCCACGGCTATGCATGTTTCCACGAAGGTTTCTACAAAGTTGGGGTAGAATTTTCCCTCTAGACTCATCACCCAAAGGATTTTCACATCTTGGTTAGGGCATTGAAAAATCTCTATGTGGCAAAGAACTCCTATGGATAGGAGTCGGAGCATATACGACAACGCCGGGTAAACTATTGCAGTACTTTTGCCCAAGTGATTTTTATCTGTCCCCGTTAAGTTTCACCAAAATTTGTTCAATGAGAAAGGAAGCCTTTGCCGGTGAGTGTTTAGGACTTCCTTCCTGTACTTCCATCCAAATTCTAGAGAGACCTACCAATGAGTCATCGAGTATTCCTTATCTTCTAATTGGAATGTGATTGTCCTCCTCCCGTCACTATTCAATGTTTGCTCCATGGTTGCAGAAAATTTCAAGGTTCACCTAATGTATGTCTTGGAGTGCATATCTAGTAAGAACTCTAGGCCTATCCAACCTAGAAAGAATGTGATGGGTTCGAGTAGGCCTAGTGCTACCAAAGTCTCCTTGCATGTGAACTTTGTCTCCAAGACGGTTCTCTTTAGCCTATTGAGGTATTTCCATTTCCGGGCCGGCCTCCCGGTAATTTTTGACAATCCCATGAAATCATCAACAATGGCAGAGTTAGGAAGAATGGAGGTGGTCGGCTCTTGTCTCCCAACTTTAGCCTACCCCTTCCCTTTATCACCTCGGCAAGTTGTTCCTTTCTCTGGCCTACTCCTTTAAGGACCCATTCTACAGCAAAAAGAGAAAGATGGTAATTGAAATAATACACAAGCATATGCATCAAAGATCAACAAATAAGAATCATTCTTCTTAAAAACCCAACACATGGAGAATCATGTCATCTCAACACATAGATCATAAACTCTTCCCCACACTAAGTTTGACACATAAACATGCATATAACCCACATACTTCCCTAAAACATCAAAATATTTCGAAATCATGCATCCCACATACAATATAATCATGCTAAAGAAAGCAAGGAAACACAAAATTCAGAATTTACCCGAAATTGGAGGTTAGGAGCTGAAAATCAAACAACAAAAAGCAAAGAATGCTCTTCCTTGAGAGAAGGTGTCTAATTTTTTAATTCCTCCAATTTTGGGGTGAGGATGTATGTTTTTGAAGTACTTATAATGGGTTAAATGGACTTATGGATGGGAGAAAGTACTCTGAATTCATATTCAAAGTATCAAAGATCTTCTAAAAATGGGTTCTTTAGGAGAGAGGCAAAACGGGGTAGAAATGGTTTGGTAAGAAACAGAAACTTTTGGAGTAAAGGCTTTTATGTATTAATGCCCAAGGAGTGTGTTGATTTTTAGTGTATTGCACTGATATTAACAACTTAGGGAGGAAGATATCTGCAGAAATGGGGCAGAAGTGCTTGTTTTGGCAAAAATTCAAAATTTCCAAATTTTCTCACTTTTGTCCTTTTGCAGATTGGCACGAGGCAAAGGTATGACCCGTGCCATATGAAGGCCTCGTGTCAGATCCTCTTACATGGGACATGTGTTTTACACGACCTGTACCTCCCCATCACCTTCATCTTTCTTAACACTTTTTCACCAAAATCCTATTTCCTTCTAACCACGAGCACTAGACTCAGCTCGGAATGAATTCCACGATTAACCATGAGAACATGTTGGAATTTTGTGTTTGTACTCTCCATTGGAATGAATTTCCTTTGCAATTGATCATTCTTCATTTTTTCCTAAGTAGAAACATAAACAGAGAAATGTTTGTTAGTTTGATATACCCTAAATAGACTGTAAATTGATAATAAATTCCCTTAAACATTTATATACCACTCTTTCCACAATTGTTTTTCTTCATACTTGAAATATACACCATCTTTTTTTGTTGGCCTTTGATAAAGAGATCGCACCTCTCAATATCATCCACATTGATCGGTTGCACCGAAACCCTTGCATTATTTTCTGTCATACCGCCCTTCATTGAAATTTGCAAATCTTGTTCTAAACGTTCTTTACTATCTCAATTTCCACTAAGGCATTACCCCCATGGCTCAAATGGGGGGGGGATTACATTCTTCGCGGCAATCCTTGGTTTATCTTTCCTTGTACCCTAAGTTAGGATGTTAGTTTCATGTTATCACTATAAATATTTTAATGTAATTAATCACACTAATAATTTGAATATTTTATAAACTAACGTTATCACTATTCTCCAACATCCCTTTCTTGTGAAAACATGGGGATTTTGAATCCAAAAAGAATTGTTGTTTGTGATGCATTTGAGAACTTGCTTCGTTCACACAATTCATACGGACATTATAAAGTGTATCAATTACAATAGAGAGAAATGAATCACATTCTTAATTGAGAAGAATCTGGTAGGAAAAATGAAATGCAAAAATAGTTCCAATAATGTGTTTCGTGGACAACATGAATATTTTAGCGAGTTTATAAATAGAAGGTATTTTATGAATGATTTTTTACTATTAATAATTAATGAAATATATGAGGATTAAAATGATTTTATTGAAATAAATTTACCTTTAACCTACTTGTTGAGTCATATAAACAACCAATGTTAAATCAGATTAAAATAAAAGCAGAAGATGAAAAGTACGCAATCTAAAACTATTACGAGGGACTAATTACAATAATTTATCACAAAATTAATAGTAAATTTTGGAAGTACGAACGAACATACTTTTATGAGGGATTACAACAATTTATTTTAAAAGTAAATAGAAAATTTCATAAGTATGAATTGACTGGCACTCAAATTTATACAATTTTAAAAGAGTAAAATCGTAGTTTCAACATACACATCCACTTTGTATGAACAAACTATTCAATAAAAAATGATGAATGACAAAAAAATACACGCACACACCATCTTTTAGGATTGTCTTGTTAAGATTTAGACAATCGTCTCATAGATTTTTCAGTAAAACTACAATCAAGCACATAGAGTCATTACTATCAACAAGCTATCAAGTGCATGAGTTTTAGGTATCACATTTTTTTGCAAATGAGCCAAATGTTTTAACGTTTTAGAATTTTCTTTTTCCTTTTTTATTTCTCAGAAATGGCCCAGCCACACTTCCGTCGAAGTCCCCACCGGATGTACCTTGAACCCTTCCGTCATACAGGTTGAGTTGTCCAACTTCTTGGTTGGAAACCAGCATGAACAAAAAGCCAAGAAGTAGAAGCCCGAAGACATCATGGCAGCTCCAACTTCTATTGCTTATCAGGCCTCGAGTGTGGAGAATCACAATCACGTCAATGACCCATTCCGTGCATCCACCACTTCCTTCAGTAGTAAGAGCTAGCCCTCGATGAAGAATGGTGCGAGGAATAAGCTAGCTCTTATCATTGTGTCGATGCAGGGTTAGATGTATTACAAGAGAGCTGAGTCGGTTACTTGTTTCGTGCTTTAGAATTTTTGTTCTAGGTGTAGAAGTATTATACCTTTAATGTTCATTAATGCCTTGTGATCTCATAATTGGTGGAAGTGATAGTAGACATTTTGTACCTTTGATGTCCCTTTCTCTTTGAATTATTAAAGAATTTCTCAGTAGCCTTACATGAAACCTGCGAATTTCTCTTACATTGTTTACAGATTTTGGTGTGTCATGTTTAATCCCCCATTATGAGGAAGGTTAACATCAAAATCCATGGTTTATAGACTTTGACTCTATCAAACGAAACCTTTCAATAAATCGGTGTGGTTTTAAATTTCTGGAAAGTTGGAAGCAAAATTTCTACAGTCTTCTTGACGTAGTCTCATGTGCTATTCTGAATCAACAATTATTTTACACTTGAAGTATTGGTTGATGTTGTTGTTCGAGAAGCATTTGTCACACTTGCTTCGTTTGTATTGTGCATAACACGAACTATAACATACCGTATTCTCGGATTTCAATAGTATGAGTTGATTAACACTCAAATTTAGCCAATTTTGAAAGAGTAATAATCGTAGTTTTAACATATACATCCCATTCCGTATGAACCAACTATTCAATAACAATTGATGAATGACCAGAAAGTGCACCCACGAAGCATCTTTTAGGTTTTTTTTATTAAGGTTGGACAATTGCTGCACATATTTTCATTAAAAATATAATCCAGCACACAAAATCATTACTATCAACAAGCAATTAATTGCATGATTTCTGGGTTTCACATTTTTTTTTTTGCAATTGAGACTAAGTTTTTCCATTTTAGACTTTTATTTTCCTTTTCTTTTCTCTCACCTATAACGGCTCAACTACACTTCCAAGGAAGCCCCCCACTGAAAATGTTTTGAGCCTCTTCTTCGCGCAAGATGGGTTGGGAAGCGGTTGCTGCCCGCAGGCCACACCAATGCAAACGATAACAGATTTTGATCCTTTCCCAAAAGTTGTGAGGTATCTCGAATGGACCGTGGTCCACAGTCTGATGTTCCAATCTCAGTTCAAGCTGAATAGGTTCCGGATATGGTTCCTCTTAAGGACCTTGAGGCCCGATGCACTCTAAGTGATTAGAGTATGATCTAATGCCCTAGGTCCAGTTGTTATGAATGTTATGATAAGAAAATAAATACTAAGAAAATCTTATTTTTATAAATTCATAAAAAATACTCTTAATAAATTTGAATTTATATAAGTGTAATTTTTGATTTTGGGAAATATCATGAAATGTTAGATTACTTTCATGGATACAAAATTTACTAACAAAAAGTTGTTAAGTCCACATATTCTTGGTTGCACATTATTTGTAAACGTGACAAAAATTTAAACTTTCTAGCCTTTTCTTTTTATTTCATTTTCTCTCCACTAACAACTCAGAAACTATGGAGATTTTGGCACAAATAGTCTCTGTTTAAGAAAATATGGAGATTTTGGATCTAAAAAGAATTGTTGTTCATGATGAATTTTCCACAGTTACTTCATTGGAACTGTGCATAACGGGAACTATAACGGATCACTATGCTTCATGCAAAAATAGTGCTAACGATGTAGTTTGTGCAACAATAGTGCCATCACAAACTATAACGGATCACTATGCATCGTGTAAAATTAGTGCTAACAACGTAATTTGTGCGACAATCGTGCCAACACAACGTAAAATTTTCAGCAACGAAAATAACTTTAATCTTGTTAAGATCTTATCAAACTTATTATGTAATTTACTTTGGTTTTATGAATCAGATATAACAGCACAACCACACTACTGTCAAAGACCCGTCAGATGTACCTCGGCTCTGCCATTGTAAAACCCAAGCTAGCTAGCTTCTTGACTGGAAACTAGCTTTAGCATAAAGCCAAGAAGTAGAAGCCGCAAGCCATCGTGGACCCTCCAACGTTTATTGCTTGACCGATATCGATTGTGGAAAATCACAATCACGTCGATGGCCCCTTCCGTGCATCCACCACTTCTTTCCGTGCTAAGAGTTGTCCCTCAATGCAAAATGGTGTGAAGAATAAGCCAGCAAATATAAAATTTTCGATGCAGGGTTTGATGTAGTAAAACAGAGCTGAATCAGTTACCTGTTTTCTGCTGTCAGACATACTTTTATTAGGAATTACAACAATTTATTTTAAAAGTAAAAAGAAAATTTGAGAAGTATGAATTGAATGGAACTCAAATTTAAACAATTTTGAAAGAGTAATAATCGTATTTTCAGCATATACATCCACTCTATGTGAACCAAGTATTCAATAACAATTGATGAATGACTAAAAATGCACGCACGTACCACCTTTTAGGTTTTTCCAATTATGGTTTAGATAATCGCCGCACTTATTTTTCATTAAAAATATTATCCAGCATATAAAATCATTACAGTTAAAAAGATATTAAGTGCATGATTTAAGGTGTCACATTTTTTTTTGCAATTGTGACGAACATTTTACCGTTTTAGACTTTTCTTTTCATTCTCTTTTCTCTCAGCCATAACAACTCAACTGCACTTCTGACGAAACCTCACTGGATGTACCTTGAGCCCTTTCGTCATGCAAGCTGGATTGGCAAGCGGGTGCTTCCCAAAGGCCACACCAAAATGCCAATGATAGCACATTTTGGTCCTTTCCCGAAAAATGTGAGGGATATTGAATGGATGAAATGTGGTCTAGAGCCTGATTTACCAATCTCAGTGCAAGCTGAATAGCTGCCAGATGTAGTGCCTCTTCAAGACCTAGACGGCCGATACACTCAAGCTATCAAAGTCGGACCTGAGGCCCTATGTCCAACTGTTATGAATGTTATGGAAAGAAAATAAATACTAAGAAAATCATAATTTTTAGAACATCGTACTCTCCATTGGTGTAATTGAAGTGTTTTATATCTCGGTATTTTCATTTCTCTCATGATTTTAGATCTAGTAAAAAAACACTCTTAATTAATTCGAATTGGGGTTAGTGTATTTTTTTATTTTTGGAAAATATATTGAAATGTTAGATTACTTCCATGTACAAAAAATTTACTAGCAACAAGTTGTTAAGTCCATATATTCTAGGTTGCACATTATTTGTAAACATCATAAAAATTTAAATGTTCTAGCCTTTTATGTTTATTTCATTCTCTCAACTAACGACTTAGAAACTCTTATTAATGCTCCCATAATTAACCTTTCATGTATAACATTAGCAAAAATCATCTCTGTTTATGAAACCACGGATATTTTGGATCTAAAAATAATTCTTGTTCGTGATGTATTTTCCACACTTACTTCATTTGCACCGTGCGTAACACAAATTGTAACGGATCACTATGCTTCGTGTAAAAATAGTGCCAAACATGTAATTTGTGTAACAATAGTGCCAACATAAACTATAACGGATCACTATAACTCATGCAAAAATAGTGCTAACAATGTAATTTGTGCAACCATCGTTCCAACACAACATAAAAGATTCAGTAACTAAAATAACTTTAATTTTGTTAAGGTCTTATCAAACTTGTTAAGTAATTTACTTAGTTTTTATTTTTTTGATATAATGGCCCAGCCACACTAGCGTCCAAGTCCCCGCCGGATGTACCTCGAACTTTGCCATCGGACAAGCCAAGTTGGCTAGCTAACATGAGCAAAAAGCCAATAAGCAGAATCCTGAATCCATCATGGGAGCTCCAACTTCTGTTGCTTATCCGGTCTCAATTGTGGAGAATCATAATCATGTCGATGATCCATTCCATGCATCCACCACTTCCTTCCATGGTGAGAGCTAGCCCTTGATGTAGAATGGTGTGAGGAATAAGCCAGTTGATATCAATGTGTCTATACAGGGTTAGATGTAGTAAAATAGAGCTGAATCAGTTACCTATTTCGTTCTTTTGGTTGTACTTTTTTGAGGGATTACAAGAATTTATTTTAAAAGTAAACAGAAATTTTCAAAAATATGAATTGCATGGCACTCACGTTTATACAATTTGAAACGAGTAATAATCATATTTCAACACATATATCCACTCTATATAAACCAACTATTCAAGAACAATTGATGAATGAGCAGAAAACGAACGAATGTTCCATCCTTTAGGTTTGTCTGATTAAGGTTTAGACAATCGCCGTACAGATTTTTCAATAAAAATATAATCCAAAACACAAAATTATTACCATCAACAAGCAATTAAATGCATTATTTCTATATGTCACATTTTCTTTTGCAATTGGGATGGACGTTTTACCATTTCAGACTTTTCTTTTCTCTCAGCTATAATGCCACAACTGCACTTCCGACGAAACCCCCACTAGATGTAACTCGAGCCCTCCCATTTTGCAAAATACGTTGGCAAGGTCGAATTGTTATGAATGTTATGAAAAGAAAATAAATACTAAGAAAATCATAATTTTTAGAAAATCGTACTCTCCATTGATGTAATTGAAGTTTTTTCTATCTCAGTATTTTCATTTCTCTCATGATTTTGGATTGAACCAAAAAAAAAATACTCTTAATCAATTTGAAATTATATTAGTGTAATTTGTTGTTTTGAAAAATATTATGAAATGTTAGATTACCATCACGCATACAAAATTCGATAACAAAAAGATGTTAAGTCCATGTATTCTCGGTTCTGGATTATTTGTAAACGCGACAAAAATTTAAATGTTCTAGCCTTTGCTTTTTATTTCATTTTCTCTCCACTAACCACTCAGAACTCTTTTAAATGCACCCATAATTAACCTTTTATGTATAACATTAGCACAAATAATATATGTTTAAGAAAACAAGAACATTTCGGATCTAAAAAGATTTTTTGTTCATGATGTATTTTGCACACTTACTTCATTTGAACTGTACATAACACAAACTATAAAGGATCACTATGCTTCGTACAAAAATAGCGCAAACGATGTAATTTGTGCAACAATCGTGCCAACACAAACTGTAACGGATCACTCTGCTTGTGCAAAAATAGTGCTAACATTGTAATTTGTGCTACAATCGTGCCAACACAACGTATAATATTCAGCAACTAAAATAACTTTATTCTTGTTAAGATCTTGTCAAACTTATTTTGTAATTTACTTAGTTTTTATCTCTTAGATATTATTGCCCTGCCATACACCATCAAAGTCCTCAGCGGATATACTTCTAGCCCTGCCATTTTAAAAGTCGAGCTGGCTAGCTTCTTGGCTGGAAACCAACATGAGAATAAAGCCAAGAAGAAGAAGCCTAAAGCTCTCATGAACGCTCCAACTTCTGTTGCTTATCCAGTCTCGATTTTGGAAAGTCACAATCACGTCAATGAACGCTTCCGAGCATCAGTCACTTCATTTCGTGGTGAGAGCTGGCCCTCAATGAAGAATGGTGTGAAGAATAAGCCAGTTTATAAAAATGTGTCAATGCAGGGTTAGATGTAGTACAAGAGAGCTGAATCAGCTACCTGTTTCATGTTGTCCGACATACTTTTATGTGGAATTACAACAATTTATTTTAGAAGTAAATTGAAATTTCAAAAGTATGAATTTAATGGAAATCAAATTTAAACAATTTTGAAAGAGTAATAATCGTACTTTCTACATGTATATCCACTCGGTATGAACCAACTATTTAATAACAATTGATGAATAACCAAAACTGCACACACGTACCTTCTTTTAGATTTGTGTAATTAAGGTTTAGATAATCACCGTATAGATTTTTCATTAAAAATATAATCCAGCACATAAAATCATTATTATCAACAAGAAATTAAGTGCATGATTTCTATGAGTCACCTTTTTTTTGCAAGCGTGATTAAAGTTTTACTGTTTTAGACTTTTCCTTTCATTTTCTTTTCAACTGCACTTCCGATGAAGCCCCAACTAGATGCAACTCTACCCCCATGTGCAAGCAGGGTTGGCATGCGGGTCCTCCTCGAAGGCCAAATCAAAATACCAATGATAGCACTTTTTGGTCCTTTCTTGACAAATGTGAGGGATCTAGAAAGGATGTAAAGTTGTCCAGAGCATGATTTTCCAAACTCTGTGCAAGCTGAATAAGTGCCGGATGTGGTGCCTCTTCAAGATCTTGAGGTACGATGCACTCTAAGAGATCAAAGTCCTAACTGAGGCCTTAGGTCCAGCTGATATGAAAGTTATGGAAAGAAAATAAATACAAAGAATATCATACTCTCCATTGGTGTGGTTTAAGTATTTTATATCTCGGTATTTTCATTTCTCTCGTGGTTTTAGATCTAGTAAAAAAAATAATCTTCATTAATTTGAATTTTGAATACTGTAATTTTTTATTTTTGGAAAATATCATGAAATGTTAGATTACTTCCATGTACACAAAATTTACTTACAACAAGTTGTTAAGTCCATATATTCTAGGTTGCACATTATTTATAAACGTGATAAAAATTTAAATGTTCTAGACTTTCTTTTTATTTCACTTTCTCCCCTTTAATCACTCAGAAAATCTTATTAATGCGCCCATAATTAACCTTTTATGTATAACATTAGCACAAATAGTCTCTATTTAAGAAGACATGTATATTTTGGATATAAAAAGAACTCTTGTTCGTGATGTATTTTCCACACTTACTTCATTTGCACCGTTTATAACACAAACTATAACAGATCAGTATGCTATGCAAAAATAGTGCCAACCATGTAATTTTTTGTCAATAGTAGTGCCAACACAAACTGTAACGGATCACTATAATTCGTGCAAAAATTGTGCTAACAATGTAATTTGTGCAACCGTCATGCCAACACAACATAAAAGATTCATCAACTAAAATAACTTTAATCTAGTTAAGATCTTATCAAACTTATTAAGTAATTTACTTAGTTTTATCTCTAAGATATAACGACCCAGCCACACTAGTGTCCAAGTTCCTGCCGGATGTACCTCAAGCTCTGCCATCGTACAAGCCAAGTTGGCCAGCTTCTTGGCCAGAAACCAACATGAGAAGAAAGCCATGAAGCAGAGCCATCGTGGGAGCTCTAACTTCTGTTGCTTATCTGGCCTCGATTGTGGAGAATCACAATCACGTCGATGACCCGATCTGTGCATCCACTACTTCCTTCAGTGGTGAGAGCTAGCCCTCGATGCAGAATGGTGTGAGGAATAGGCCTGCTGATATGAATGTGTCGATGTAGGGTTAGATGTAGCACAAGAGACCTAAATCAGTTACTTTTTCCTTCTTTCGGGCATACTTTTTATTGGATTACAACAATTTATTTTATAAGTATATAGAAAATATCAAAATGGTGAATTGCATTATACTCACGTTTATACAACTTTAAACGAGTAAAAATCATATTTCAACATATATATCCACTCTATATAAACAAACTATTCAATAACAATTGATAACTGACCAGAAAATGCACGCATGTACCATATTTTATGTTTTTCTGATTAAGGTTTAGGCAATCACCGCACAGATTTTTCATTATAAATATAATCCACCATATAAAATCAATACTATCAACAGGCAATTAATTGCGTGATTTCTAGGTGTCACGTTTTCTTTTGCAATTGTGACGAACATTTTAACGTTTTAGACTTTTCTTTTCATTTTCATTTCTCTCAACTATAATGGCTCAACTGCACTTTCGACGAAGCGCCCACTAGATGTAACTCGAGCCTTCCCATTTTGCAAGCTTCATTGGCAAGGGGGTACTCCCTGAAGGCCACACCAAAACGCTAATGATAGCACATTTTGGTCCTTCCGACCTATGTGAGGGGAGGGATCTTGAACGGATAAATTGTGGTCCAGAGCCTGATTTTCCAATCTAAGTAGAAGTTGAATAGGTGCCGAATGTGGTGCTTCTTCAAGACCTTGACGCCAGATGCACTCTAAGCGATCATACTCTGACCTGAGGACCTAGGTCCAATTGTTATTAATGTTATGGCAAGAAAATAAATACTAAGAAAATCATAATTTTTAGAAAATCGTACTCTCCATTGGTGTAATTGAAGTGTTTTTTATCTCAGTATTTTCATTTCTCACGTGATTTTAGATCTGACCAAAAAATACTCTTAATTAATTTGAATTTGTATTAGTGTAATTTTTTATTTTTGGAAAATATCATGAAATGTTAGATTACTTTCATGTATAAAAAATTTGCCAACAAAAAGTTTTTAAGTCCATGTATTCAAGGTTGCAGATTATTCAGAAACGTGATAGAACTTTAAATGTTCTAGCCTTTTATTTTTATTTCATTTTCTCTCCACTAACCACTCAGAAACTCTTACTAATGCACCCATAATTAACCTTTTATGTATAACATTAGCACAAATAGTCTATGTTCAAAAAAATATGTAGATTTTGGATCTAAAATGAGTTTTACTCATGATGTATTTTCCACACTTACTTCATTTAAACTGTACATAACAAGAACTATAAAGGATCACTAAGCTTTGTGCAAAAAATGGTGCTAACGATGTAATTTGTGCAAAAATAGTGCCAACACGAACTGTAACGGATCACTATGCTTGTGAAAAAAAATACTGCCCACTATTATCAAAGTCTCCACTGGATGTACCTCTAGCTCTACCGTTGTAAAAGTCGAGCTGGCTAGCTTCTCGGTTGGAAACCTGCAAGAGCAGAAATCCAAGAAGCAGAAGCCCGAAGCTCTCATGGACGCTCCAACTTCAATTGCTTATCCGATCTCAATTGTAGAAAGTCACAATCACGTTAATGACCCCTTCCGTGCATCAGCCACTTCCTTCCACAGTGAGGCTGGCCCTCAATGCATAATGGTGAGAAGAATAAGCAGCTCATATAAATGTGTCGATGCAGGGTTAGATGTAGTACAAGAGAGCTGAATCAGCTACCTGTTTCATGCTATTCGAAATACTTTTATGAGGAATTACAACAATTTATTTTAAAAGTGAATTGAAAATTTCAAAAGTAAGAATTGAATGGAACTCAAATTTAAACAATTTTTAAATAGTAAAAATCATATTTTCAACATATACATCCAATATGTATGAACCAACTATTCAATAAAAATTGATATTTGACCAAAAACGCACGCACGTACCATCTTTTAGATTTTTCTGATTAAGGTCTAGACAATCACAGCAAATTTTTTTCATTAAAATATAATCAAACACACAAAATCATTACTATCAACAAGCAATTAAGTGCATGATTTCTAGGTGTCACAGCTTTTTGCAATCGTGATGAAAGTTTTAACGTTTTAGAATTTTCTTTTCATTTTCTTTTCAACTGCACTTCCGACGAAGCCCCAACTTGATGTACCTCGATCTCCACCATCCTGCAAGCAGGGTTTGCATGCAATTACTCCCTGAAGGCCACACCATAATACCAGTGACAACATTTTTTGGTCTTTTCCCGACAAATGTAAGGGATCTTGAACGGATGAACCGTGGTACAGAGCCTAATTTTTCATTCTCAGTGTAAGCTAAATAGGTGTCGGATGTGATACCTCTTCAGGACCTTGAGGTCCGGTGCACTCTAAGCGATCAAAGTCTGACATGATGCCCCAGGTTCAGTTGACATAAATGTTATGGAAAGAAAATCTTAATTTTTAGAAAATCTTAATTTTTAGAAAATCATACTCTCCATTGGTGTGATTGAAATATTTTATATCTCTGTATTTTCATTTTCCCGTGATTTTAGATCTAGTAAAAAAATACTCTTAATTAATTTGAACTTAGATTAGTTTAATTTTTAATTTTTGGAAAATATCATGAAATGTTAGATTACTTCCCTGTTCAAAAAATTTACTAACAACAACTTTTTAAGTCCAAATATTCTAGGTTGCACATTATTTGTAAACGTGATAAAAATTTAAATGATCAAGCCTTTTATGTTTATTTCATTCTCTCCACTAACCACTCAAAAACTCTTATTAATGCCCCCATAATCAACCTTTCATGTATAAAATTAGCACAAATAGTCTCTGTCTAAGAAAACATGAATATTTTGGATCAATTGTTGTTCATGATGTATTTTCAATACTTACTTCATTTGCACCATTCACAACAGAAACTATAACGGATCACTATGTTTTGTGCAAAAATAGTGCCAACCATGTAATTTTTGTAACAATAGTGCCAACAAAAACTATAACGGATCACTATAATTCGTGCAAATACAGTGCTAACAATGTAATTTGTGCAGCCATTGTGGCAACACAACATAAAAGATTCAACAATTAAAATAACTTTAATCTTGTTGAGATCTTATCAAACTTTTAGGTAATTTACTTAGTTTTTTTCTCTCAGATATAAGCCCAACCACACTAGCGTCAAAATCCTCACCGAATGTACCTCGAGCTCTGCAGTCGTACAAGCCAAGTTGGCCAGCTTCTTGGCCAGAAACCAACATGAGCAGAAAGCCATGAAGCAGATGCCCGAAGCCATCATGGGAGCTCCAACTTATGTTGCTATCTTGATTATGGAGAATCACAATCACGTCGATAACCCATTCCGTGCATCCACCACCTCTTTCCGTGGTGGGAGCTGGCCCTCGATGTAGAATGGTGTGAGGAATAAGCCAGATGATATCAATGTATTGATGTAGGGTTAGATGTAGAACAAGATAGTTGAATCAGTTACCTTTTTCGTGCTTTCGGGGTACTTTTATGAGGGATTAAAAAATTCATTTTAAAAGTAAACAGAAAATTTCAAAAGTATGAATTTCATGGCACTCACATTCACTATCACATGACTAACCTTCTTCCACCGGTTTTTGGGGTTTCAAAAAATCGGTGCCAAGTAGCCAATGAAATATTTTCACCGGTTTTTGAAAAATCGGTGCAACATTTAGCACTGGATTTTTGGTTAGCACCATTTTACAAAACTGGTCCAATATTGGAACTGATTTACGTATTAACACTGGTAAAAAACCGGTGCTAAGTTTGGGGGACCGGTAATTAGTTCCATTTGGAAAAAATAAAACTAGAATTGGGGACTGATCACAGCTGTTATATTAGTTAGATTTGGGGAAAAAACAACACTAGAATTGGGCGCTGCGTGCAGATGCTCTATTGGTTCGATTTGGGAAAAACAACACTATAATTGGGCGTTGACCGCAGCTGCACATAGCAACATCAAAAACGTTTCCACAAAATGCATGATACAAAACTAATAATCTATGGGACTAAACATAACTATCTCAAATATAACTAACTATCGATGGGACTAAACATAACTTTAGCTTAAATTAGCAATTAATTCATGTGACATGTACACATCAAATCACAAGGCTAATTCACACACATATGGTCCTTAGAAATGCTCAGATGTACCCTATCATAGCATATGGAAAATGTTTCATGTTTGGATCCTTAAAATCAACCCCCCGAGCCTTGGATCCCACTCCGCTAGTTAAGAACTTTACTGGGCTGCATCAAAATGGAAAAATATTTAGTATTTCTCCCCATTATTTCCTTTACATACAAGAAACTTAGAACCAAGTTTTGTTGCACCTTTATCATCACTTATGTATTTGGGAGGTCATCGTCTTACCTCTCAAAGATGTAATTTTTAAGCCCTTTTTTCTTAC
>JAUOBV010561465.1:0-16663 GCA_032360425.1 Rubia occidens | reverse complement strand
ACCATTTGGGGTTTGTCTGGACGAGCAGGCGTAGAGGGTGCCTCGTGAACTCCAACTGGAAGGCCCTCTTGGTGCCACCTTGTGAATGCCATGTGAGAAAGCTTCGATTTTCGAAAAGGGTCGGCGGTAGAAAGTACTAAAGCTCCCATTTCAGCCAGAGAAGAACAAGACCGCAATTCACCGGTCTCTTCTGATGACGATGGCGGTGATTGTTGTGGGCCATTGGTGCCCCAGAATCGGCTGCTATTGAGAGGGCCAGTTCTCCAGCCTTGAAGCCCGGACCAGTACGCGTACTGTTCAGATTCCTCTTGTGATTGTACTCCTCGCGCTGGGGATTTCAAGGCGTAGGAAAATGATTGGTTGGTTGAATGAAGGGATTTGTGAGTTGCAGCTGCAACACTTTGGAAACAACAGGTGCACCTGAGGGTAGTAATTAGCTTATCCATGTCATTCAACTCAGGTGAGGCCGCCGTGCAAGGAGAACTGGAGAACGAGGAGGAGTGAAGTGCGAATTTAAGAACCCACATCGGTAACTCGTAGCCCCACTTTTTTTTAATAAATGAGATTATTTATTTTTAAAATTTTGAATATATTCTATTTTCTATTTATGTATTTAATATTATTTTATACCACGTAATCTATTATTCCCTCCTTCCCGTAAGTTTTGGCATCTCAAAAAATGGCACAATCTTTAATGTAGCTGATGTGGCCAGGTGAGAAATGAATTGCTGAGGAGAAATGTTTTTACTGACACAATGAATAGTACTAGATGACATGATCAAATTAATTCCATCTCAGAAGTAAAAATAAATGCCAATTTCAAATCACTGTTGAAAATGATTCCCCTCGCCCCCAAATGAAACCATACCTGCATTTTTTAGAAGAAAATGAAGGAAAAGTATATCCAAATATCTGGGGGAAAAATCCTAAAAAGTCTATTCTAACCCATCTACCTTACTAAACATATGTTCAAATACATTTTAAAACACACAACCCCAACCCTCTTCTTCATTATCCATCAACTCATCATCTTCTTTAAATTTCTTCATCTGCTTCTTTAAAATTTCTTCATCAGTACAAAGAAACATGTTTTCAACTTTTTATGGCCTTTGGGAAACATCATTGAGCCTGTGAAAGAGGATCCAATGAGGGGCAAAAATCTGACAGATGATGAGAGGAACTCTTTGGCACAGTTCCTGCTGGTGACACAGCAATGCAATGGTCGTATTGGTCATGACAAGGCACAAGAAGCTGCTACAAGGTGAGAGGTAGGGGTTAGAATAGTCTGTCACGTTTGGGAGGCAGTGAAGCTTCAAGTAGCACGTGGGTACCTGTAAATGTGAAGAGTAAAAAAACCAAGTTAGATTCATCCATGGATGAATTTAGAGAGAGAAACTTTTAAAGTCAACCCCTTGTTCTTAAGGAAGAAATGCAGGAGGATTGCCAGATAGTGCAACATGAGTAAAAGCACCATTCATAGATGCATAAAAGAAGGGGAATTAAGAAAGTATAGAAGCGCTATCAAACCATATCTTAGAGACTCATGCATGGTGGACAGAGTCATGTATGCTTGCAGCAAATTAAAGTTTCAAAGGATATCATCAAAGGTTAGATTTAAAAATATGTACAATGTTGTTCACTTGGATGAAAAATGGTTCTACCTTTCTGAAATATCATCTACCTACATACTTTTACCGGAAGAAGACAATTCATGTAGAACATGTCAACCCAAAGGATATATTCTAAAGATCATGTTTGTTTGTGTTGTAGTTAGGCCAAATATTGCAGAAAATGGTGATGTTATTTTTTATGGCAAGTTAACCATTTTCCCCTTAATTGACAAAGTACCAGCACAAAGATGGAGCAAGAACAGACCAGCTGGAACTATAGAGACCAAGGCCAGGAAGAAAGTAGGTCACATACAAATTTGGGAATGCCTAATAAAGCAAATAATTCCAGCGATCAAACAAAGATGGCCATCATATAGATCAAAAGTAATTTATCTACAGTAAGACAATGCACCACCCTACATATTACATGGTGACCGAGAGTTTGAGTCTGCTGCAAACTCAAATGAATTTATGTTTTTATTAGACTTTCAACCCTCAAATTCACCAGATCTCAACGTCTTAGACTTGGGCTTATTCGTGCAATAGAATGTCTACAACAAGAAAGGGCATGCAAAATAGTTGAATAATTAGTTACAGCAGTGGATGATGCATATGAAAAGCTACAGCCGCAAACCCTCAACAAAATATGGATATCCCTACAGTGTGTGTGTGTGTGTGCGTTGAAGTCATGAAGGTCAGAGGCAGCAACAACTTCCCTCTTCCCCACACTCGAAAGGATGCCCTAGCTAGAATGTGTGATCTACCTAATGACCTGGAGGTGGATTTAACATTGGTGAAGGAATGCATTCAATTTCTGGCAATGCATAACAAGACCAACCTTATTCAGAAGCTTATGTTGGATATTTGATGACACGAAAACATCAACAATGAACCGTAAGGTATGAAGCTAGTAGTCTCTATTTTGAATGATGAAATTGTTGCAAGCTTTTGCTTTTATATGTAAACATGTAAGTAGACAATGCCATGTTTACTGTTGTAAAAACATTTATCTTTTTTTCACGACATTGTAATGCACTATGTATGGTTTTTATCCTGGCCCAAATATGATATTTAGGGTTTTTCTTCAAAATCTAAGTTTTCTCATTAAGCAGAAAAGTCCTTAGGCTACCATCCTCATTCAATAAAAGAGTCGATGGCCACCGTAAAAAATTAAAAATCCCACCAATAACCTGCCTTCCAATGAAAATAAAACAGGGTTGCAGAAATTAATGGTTAAGAAAAGTCATCACAACAGCAGCAAACTCAAACAAATAAGGGTTCTTGCCTAGCTAACAACACCAGACACAATTTAATATGGACCTAATAATCCTGAGTGAAAAACAAAATGAAGTTGTCACTCAAATGGATATCAGTGCCTTTTCCAAAAATACAACCAACACATACAACCAGCACAATATAGGTACAACCAGCACACAAAACCAACAAAATATAGGCACAACCAGCATACAAAACCAACACTATATATGCACAAATAAGCAGCATAAAAGCAGCACAATATTGGCACGAATAACTAGCACAATATTGTCCACATAACCAGCAAATATAACCAACGTCATATTTGGAAGATTTCAATAAGTCTTATATTTAATTTCATCTTTCAAGAAATTCTCATCCATGTATTTTTCCAACTTATCCATATTTTTACTTACATCGGTTTAGCCATCCTAATGAGACTATGGCTCTGTTTGGTAGAGTTCTGCTTATAAGCAAAGCTGACTTATTTTGAAAGCAGAGGGAGACCAGCTTATGCTTTTCCCCCCAAAAATAGCTTTTGCTTTTAAAAAACTATTATTTTTTTTGCAGTTTACCAAACACCAAAAAGTGTTTTGCTTATAAGCACAACAGCTAAAAATCTCTGCCAAACAGAGCCTATATAGCCCATGGTTGATAAACTTGCAATAATAACAAATCAATCAGCTCCAACCTAGGTTCATAAGGTATGAAGCTGAAATATTAAAAAAAAATGTTAAGGCTGAATATAATCACCAGATATTAAGTATCACGCTAATTCGACACCCAGTTACGCATTGCATTGAATATGGAGCATCTATCATATTCCCTCCATGTAAGGGGGAGATGAACGTGCTTAGGTGGGAATGGGAATATAACACGAGCGATGTATAGGTAATTCAGAGTCTATTGTTCAAATCTGACCCTCATAGGACCATACTGCCCTATTTTAGGCACATAAGAGGATGATGTGGCATCAGCGAGAACTTATGTTGTGGCATTAGCAACTACGTTTAAATCATGTACCACTCATCCAACGCCAAGTCCAAAGTCTACACCTGCAATGTGACTCATCGCATGACAATACAAGTGTGACATACAAAATTCATAATCAATTAGCACATATTTCACGGAAAATCACTGTAATCAAAGTAATGAGCAACTAAGTTATTACCCCAACATGAGAGCATGTACAACGCGGCACCACCATGTATTTTTCTGACCATGTGGCTTCAACAAAAAGATCTGCATCATGCACCACCTTTTGTGCTCGGGATCCGGCAGCATCTGCACAGTATACTCCAAACTGAATCCATACCGGCCATCACCCTCCATGACCAGTAATGGAAAAAGTAGAAATGACATAATGTTAGTAAATGAAGTGTACATGTTAGTGAATAAATAACCATTAGCAGCCACATATATCATAAATCACGAAGTAGGAAAATGAACTGTAAAAATAAACACCAGCAACAGGTAATTCAACCTTTTAAACCGTAACTAAATCAACATCACAACAACCTAAACTAAACCATACTTCTACATCACAACAACCTGAACTGAAAAAGAAGCAACATCCAAATGTTACGAATCCTATTTACGAATCCTATTTAGGCAAAAGAAGGCATCAAATCGATGACATTTATTGATGCAAGACAAAAAAGAGAGGAAGAACACATTTTTAAAATAAATATTATAATCATCAATAAAAACTCAAAGAAAAGTAAGTGGAAGACCCCAATAAACAAAGTTCAATTTGACCAGGAGTATTAGAAAAAAAATTACGACAGAAAATATATGAATACCTTCACATGCAACACAGAAAAAGAATGAAAATAACATTTTTGACACTGAAAAGGCACGCATTAGCAACCATATAGTTAAATAAAGAAATCATAAACAAGGAAGTTAGCAACAAACGAATTATAAACAAAGGAATTAGCAACCAACGAATAATAAATAGAGAAATTAGCAACCAACGAATTATAAACTGAGTTAAATAAATTTAAATAAAACCCACCAGTCGACCCTTTGTCTCAGACCCTTCCGCCACCATAGACAACATTGAAATGGTAGCATCTGACAGCGTGTGGTCCTCACGCGCCACCTCATGGCATCTACCGGTGACAGCTCCGACTGCGACAAATTGGCAACAACCCAGATCTAGTTGCTCACAGAGTTCTCCGTCAGCTAGTGACGTTGAGGGAGGGCGTCCAAATCTGGAAAGAAATCAAGCTCGCGGATGAGGGCTTCACAACAACAAATTTATTCATAACCCTTATCTACGGGCTGCGAATCAAGGAACAGCTCTGAATCCACCATTGACGATGAGTCAAAGCCTGTCTGAAGGTCATCATTGTTGGTGAAGGAAGATTCTACAATATTCCGTGCTGGATTTATATTGTGGAGAGGGGAAAACGGTGGTATAGAATCGAAATCCGAGGTTTTGAGGTTGTTGATCATATTTTGTCGGATAGTTAGGGTTTGGAATGAAAAGGGGGCTGAGAGAAGATGAAGAGAACGATGGTGAATGATGAGGGAGAGAGTAGGGTTGATGCTTTTAATGGATGGTAGGTGAATATAATTGGGTAGAGGGACGATGAAGTTATTGATTGGGGAAGTTGGGCGGTGGCTCTGTTCTTAATGTCAGAAGATAAGAAGAGGTTGAGAGAAGACAAGTCTGGAAACATTTTGAATTCTATAAGTTAAAAAAAATATTTAGGTTAGAGTTGTTGTTAGTGACTTTTAGATGTGTTTGGGCTTAATTGAAAGGACTAATTGAAACCCAAAATCTGAAAGTAATTAAGGATATTTCAGACCAACTACAAAATTTAGAGGGATAAATAGGCAAAATCATAGGTCCAAACCTTACCAAAATGGGTAACTTTCAAAGCATGCCAAAAGTTCTGGGATGTACTCAAATGGAAAATAGGCCAAGAGTTACGGGACAGAGGGAGTATATTGGAATGTAGAAGATCAAATCCAACTATGCAAGCCACTGAAGAGCTCATTCAATAATTTCAAACTTCAATCCATCGATGATCGGAGATTTGGGATTGGGACATCATCATCAACTTAGAGTGAATATCATTGAATATATTTCCAAAAGTTTTGGAAATAAGGATCAAATGTAGTTCTTTTAGAAAATATTTTGATATTGATTAATATTTGATAATTTTAAATCATATAAATTTTATATAAAATATTATTATGGATGCAAGAATAAACATGTTTGTGTTATATTTATATAGTCACTACAATTTAATTTTTAATTTGTATGATATTGATATTTATAAAATATAAATTAAAGTTTTAAATTTTTTATTAGAGATGACGATGTGGCGCTAAAGAAGTGATTCTCAAATATTATTCCATTGTTAGTAGTTGTTTCTTACCTAATTTTTATCAAAATTAATGATGTGGAACTTAAGAAGTGCTCTTTAATCCACTACTATTGTGGATGCTCTAAAAATCCAAGCTGGTTGTATTCCTGTAAAATATAAATACTTATAATTAAATCTTATAAAATATATCTTAAAATATAAATAAAAGTAAAGTGCATTCATGCCTCACGGTTTCTTGTTTAGTGCAAATATACCCCTCAGCTTTTAGAAGGGCACATATACTCCCAGTTCTTTGTTTGTGCACACATACCCCTCAATTTTTCAAACGTTGATCTCTAGCTATGAGGGGTATATGTTCACTTTCGAAAAACTACGAGGGTTATATGTGCACTTTGAAAAACTGGGAGGGATATATGTGCACTTTCAAATAATTGAGGGCATATGTGTTCTAAACAAAGAACTCGAGAGCATGAATGTACTTTACTCTATAAATAATTGCTCTCTTTAGTCCTCCAATATTGGTTCCCTTTCCATTTTTTGGATAGTTTTTTAGTTTTGACTCCTTCCTTTTTTAGCAAATCTTAAATTAATTTCATCCAACCAATTTAAATTATACTTTAAATTCAATCTCCATCACTCATTTCACTTTAAAAAAAATATATGTGTCCAAAAGTAGGAGCTAATATAAAAGGATCAGGGGAGTATAATTTAATCTTAGAAATTATACGAATGAAGTTTTTTTTATAATTGATCTAACTGTTAGGCGATTTAATGAAAGAAGCTCTATTTATAATCTTTCTTGTATTTTAATTATAATATTATTAAATTTTACTAGAGAAATTAAGTTAGTTTTTAAGTTTACACTATCATTTCATAACATATGAAAATTTATGTTAAAATGCGAGTGTAATTAGTAAGTCGAACTGCAGTGACTCTAGTCGATAATACGCCTAGAAATCTCACAATATAACCACTTTGGAGCTGCATGAAATAGAACTTAATCCCATCCACAAGGACAAATTGATTTTGACAGTAACCACAAATGGACAATTCACAATAAAATCTAACTATTCCTGTCTCAGGGAAAAGAAGTAAAGCTATAGATATCTCAATATCATATAGAACAAATTCATTCATGGTAAGATATCTTTTTTTTGCCTGGATACTAGTGAATAATGTTTCACCTTTTGATGATATCCTGATAAATGTAGGTTTATATCTCCCCTCCAAATGATGCAACTATAATCACCCTGATAGCCTTGGCTATTTTTTCAATGACTGACACTTCTCTCTCTCTCTCTCTCCGTCTTTCTCTGGGATCAGGTTCACAGCTTCATAATGATCAAGAATAGAAATTTTAGTCATGTCTGGGATAGGCTTTTTTTTCCATCAATAATTCTTAAGACTCTAAAATTCACCACATCATCATTAAAACCCTAGACCTACTAACCGACATCTCTGGAAATTTGAAGAAAAAAACTTTTGGATTTTTTTATAACTTAAAACCCTCAGTCCCTGCTATAATCCACCAAATTAAGGAAATGGCTTTTTAGCATTTTCATTACCTTCCCTGTCACTGGAAGTTTATCTGCAGAGCAACAGTGGGTACAAGTTGGTCTAATAGCTTGTATTAAAAAAGAAAAAACAAAAGATCAACCATAACAATATGGAATCCACCACATATAGGGTTTAAGTATAATGTAGATGCCACTTTAAAACCTATGAACACATCAATCGCATGGGATTATTGTTAGGGGTAGCTCAGGGAGTCTAGTTAAGGCTTTCTGTATATCTTCATAAACCTTACTACCCCTTGAGGCTGAACTATAAAGTATTGAACTAGTTATAGGATTAACCCACGACCAAAAATGGTTCCCATGAGCATTGAAACTAATTTCTTAAGGGTTTTTCTATCTATCTCCCAACCTATGAAGGCCCCTTACTCACTGTACTCTAGATGTGCCACCATGAAAAATAAGCTATCATGTATATCACTTATCTATATTCATATAGAATTAAATTAGGTTGCTGATCAGATAAGGGGGGGGGGGGGAAATGAGTTGGGGCCAGACCATGAGTAATGTAGCATCACTTGGAACAATATGACTGCTAAAATTAAAGGCTTAATCCTTCTAAATAAAATACAAGTTCCTTATAAGAACTCACACCTTTTAATGATATATCTTTGTCCTATCCTATCCTTTCTCTGATCTATGCTATATTTCTCTCCATGTGTTTCCGATTTTTATAAGGATTCATATCATTAATATGCTTCTATCTTTTATGATGTTTGGCATGCTTTGGATCTTCATTTGTCTTATTCTCTTTGTGTTTTGTACTTATAAGCATGATTCATTTCTAACCCCAATGATGTCTTTGACTTTTGTGATGTTTGGCAAATTGAGGATCATTCTTTGTATGATTCTCAGGTGTTTGCTAAGGATAAGAGTCATTCATTTCGTACCCTAATGAAATTGATGTTCTTTCTGTCTCTGATCTCTAAGTTCACTATTATGCACCTTTCTTTGCTCATCACGACAATGTTGCTCCCATCTTTAGGATTATCAAGCCCCATTATTATTATTTTTATTATAAAAAAATATAGTTGATAGAGTTTTTTTTTCTGGCATTGGAAGTAAAGAAAGCGGGATTTTTTTCTTCTTTTGAAATCAATTACTTTTAGGTGCTGGGAAAAACTTTAGAGGAGCCCATATGATAAATTTTAAAATTCACAATTGTTGGGTTGTATGTATAGATATTTATAGGTGAGTACAAATGGTACAATTGTATATGGAATGGAAAATTATAGATCAGTCAGAAAAAAATTCATTCTTATTCTTTTTCTAGTTTTTTTTTAAAAAATAAACAATCATAGGTACTAGGAAAAACGCTCAACAGTGATTACAATAAATATAATTGATATCCACCTCAAATAGTCTCTAGCAATAACTATTCTATTACAAGGATATCTAAATTACATGTTAACCAGATTGATCATCTGTACTATTAGAGATTAGATAACCAATAAAAATTGTAATATTATCATTGAGATATTAACTCGCTTCCCGCAAAAATTATAACTTCTCGGCAAGAGGAGCGTATCACACACATCAATCACTACACCAAATAAGGATCTTCATAAACTGTAACACCACTTACTATAAAGCACGATCTATGTTGTCCAATCTGTTAACACCTTGAAAAATATGGATCTGCCGCATCCAAACTAATGGAAACCCTAATACAAAAACATAATTTTTTTTAACCAAAACACGATCTGTACAATCAGATCTAGAAAAAAAACATTGATCTCGATAAATAAATTGAGTGATCATCATGAACAAGACAATAGAATCTATTAGATCGAAGAACAATACTAACGTATGGAGAAAAATCCGTAATTATTCAATAACATGACACTCAAAGAATATCAATTGGAAAAAAAAATACTATTTCCCCCATCTCCCCATGATGGGAGGATGGGAAAAATAAAATTTAAGAAAATATAGGATATTTTAGAGAGAAAATGTGATGCGGGGCATGTACAAGAGCTCTTTCTTCTATTTCTTCTTTAATTCTGTTACTTCTTTAATTACTAGTGAGTTCATTATTCTTTGTGTGTTTTTGGACAAGATTGCGATATTAATTAGATATAGCATCTTATGGAAGTTATTGATATTTCGATGTAACTACGTATAGTATCTTATGAAATTTATTAACTGACAACATTGCACTTGTAATAGAAGTGATGAAGAAATAAATATACTCCCTTTGTGCCATAATTCTAGTGTAAGGATCCCATAATCTTTTTGCACAATCATTTATGTAGGGTGATGTGGTAGGGAAAATGAAGGACCAAAATAAGTTGGCCAAATATCATTTACAAATTTCAGTCCAAAGAAGGAAATAGGAACATTTGGTTGGGACAAGCAAAAATTACAAATAGGAACCTTACGTAGGGACGAAGGGAGTAAAAGTTGAAAAGTTAATGGTGACATTAAAGACAAATGGTTTTCATATTAGTTGTTAAAATAGACTACATGTTGTGAGTATAGCCAAGATGGGTGCAATTATTCTAAGCAACAGATAATAATTCAAATATTTTTTTTATCTATGGTGAAATGTTTTGATAATCCCCAGTTCTTTGATAAGCGTAAAATGTTCCGGCATTGACTAATAATGAAATTAAAAAAAAATGACCTTGTGTTAATTTCAGAAATTTTACTGACCATTTTGCCCTCCCATTTTGAAACTTCAGGCGCTAGGTTCTCAACTCAAAAGCGACCCCCCCCACATCCACCACCTCAATCTCAGCCCTGCCTCCACCATTCCTGATATGGGGAAATTCTTCGGGCTAACATATTCTTTAACGTCCCAGACACCTACAAACAAAATCCTGGGAAGTCCCCGTGACTAACCTCTGACGCTCAAGTTAGTGTCTTATTGTATCAGTGTCTTAGCTAATTTTGCCTTACTTTTTCCGTTATTCTAGGCCTTTATTATAGTTGATGAATCGTGTGATCGTGATCCACGTTGTGTGTTCCTTTTTGCTAGATTGTGATCTCGTTAGGATGTTCATGGGTGTTTATTGTCTTTCTTCTCGGGGTGAGATTTGCCTTGTATCCAGCGGCATGTTCCTTGTGTTCGTTGATTCAGTCCACTTATGTGGGGTGTTGGCTTTGGTGTTTGACTTCACTTGGTTTTGAGAGGTGTATACCATAACCCCCCATAGCCGATCTTGTTTTAAAACTTTCATGCCATCATGTCAGATATCTCCATTCCCCTTCCCACTATCACATCTTCTTGTGGCAGTGTTCACCGCCACAATGTATTGTCCAACTTCTTTTGAAATTTTATGCCATCGACCCTTGCAAGAGGGTAATGTTCTAGCTTCCCTGTTGCTTATTCACACATTCTAAAATTCCCCCCCAAAACATCTCAATGTTTTGATTCGTACATATCTTTGGATCAAAAAACTATTCTAGTTATGCATTTGCTAGCACTTTGTCATCTTCTTCATTCTAAGTCAACTGAAATTTCTTTTCCATTTGAGAGCCACATGTCAAACCCTCCTCTTGCTCATCTTCCTCATCTTCATCTGGAAGGCCGACAATATTAGGGTTATAATTACGGCCACCACCATGCGAACTGTCCTCACTACTTCCATGTCCGCCTTATTGGCCGCTTCCATGTCAATCAAACTGACCGTAGTTACCTTGTGATCCGTGAGTAGGAAATGGAGATGGAAACATGTTTTAGTTGTATTGCACATGTGTTTCTGATAGATTTATGTAGAATTTTTGGAAATGGTGTGTAATTGTAGTATGGGTATGAAGGAGATAAAAAGGGCATCTGTGGTGCATTTGGATTTTGTTGTGAAAGATGTCTTGGAGTCGTTGAATATGGGTACGTCGATTAGAGGTGGAAATTAGAATTGCTTGAATCCTTATTCAATCTTTTAAAAAATAGAATACAAATTCTGGTCGGGAGTGAAGAAGGGAGAAAAATGAAGTATCAAAGAGGCGTGAGAACTTATTCAATATTAGCCCTTTTTATAGATAAATTTTCTAAAATATTTGGTGAAATTTATGGAAACAAATATAAATTATGCTCATATTCTTCCCGTTAATTTGTCTATTCATTGATGATTGTTTGTACCACATATGTCACATGTCATTAATTGTTGGATCTTTACAATAATTAAAAAATAAAAATAAAAATAAAAGCAAAGTAGTCCCACTTGACTCACATGGAAGAGATGAAAGTGGGACGAATCTACTCATCAAACTTGGTCGAACCTATTCTTTCTCTCCCACCCATCCCACAAATCCATCCTCATTGTAATCAGTCATCCCTCTTTTCCAAAATCCATCCCCCAAAATCCACCCCTATTGAGGATGCTCTTAGAGCATCTCCAATCATCCATCCCCCAAAATTTTCATTTCACCCCACATTTTTTAATATTTAATTAATAATTATTCTCTCACCTTAAATTCATGACACCTTTCGTTTCTACTCTATAACTATAAAATTCAACTAATCTCACTACCCCCACTTTATTGTGGTTCCCACCTTTTTTCTATTTAGTAAAAACATCTTTTTACAAGTACATGAATATATAATATTACATGTCACTGCAGTTTTCAATATATATAAATTAGTAGAAAAAATATTGTTATGTAAAATAAATGGAAGATTTTTTTTATATTTTGGATGAAAAAACCATAATTTAAATTTAAATTTCAACAAACAACATTCATTGGAATGGTACATGAAGTGACTTCATAAAAGAACTTGGAAATTATAAAATAAATTAAAGATAAGACACATTCATAAATTAAATAATGTAAAGGATATGTGCACGATGAAGCTTAATTTGAGTTGCGAGAGTGTTGTCAAACATGTTCAATCAAGTCATTCTTGAGTTGTCGGTGATTCGCTCTGTTATGGAGTTGAAACCTTGCTTGGAGAAATTCAGTCATATCAGCTCGAGTTCCCGCGATATACTCCCAACCTTTCTGATCGAGAGTATCTAAGAAGTCAGGCACATCAAAATGGAGCGCGTATGTATCTTGTTCATCTTCTACAATCATGTTGTGTAGGATGACACAAGCTATCATTATCTTACCCACCATTCCAATATCCCAATAATATGCAGGATTGCAAATTATATGAAATTGAGCTTGCAAAACTTCAAATGCACGTTCAACATCCTTTCTCAGGCTCTCTTAACCTTTAGCAAATACTTCTACTTCTCTCCTAGCGGTAGACGGACAAAAGGTATAAATGCAACCCACTCGAGATAGATACCGTCTGTTAAACAGTAACCCTTATCATAACCGTGCCCAGTCACATGAAATTCATACTTTAGAGCCACTTCATTAAGAACATCATCGAATTAGGGTGAACAGTCAAGAATTTTAATGTCATTACAAGACCCCGGAACTCCAAAGAATGTAAGCCATACACGAAAAATTGTAAGAAACAACCGCCTCCAAAATAATGGAAGTTTTCTTAGATCTATCCATATATTGGCCTTTCCATGTTGATGAACATCTCATCTAGCCCAAATCATGCAGTCCACACTACCAAGCATTCCAGGAAATCCAAGTTCAACTCCAACATGCTTCAGGCATGCAATATCCTGCAGATTTGGCCCCTGAGGTATTCATGACGATAAACATCAATGATTGCCTTCACGAAATGGCGAAGGATATCTTTTGAAATTTTCCCCCGTTCGACAAGTATTCATCAACTTGATCATAGGCTAAATCATATCCCAGGATACTCATTGTAGCCGTACTTTTTGTAATTAGAGTGAACCTAAGTTCATTGCATGCATCTGGAATCTGTGTAAAGTACATGTCATTTGGCATAACGTCTTTGACTATGCAGAGAACTTAGTCTCTTCACTTACAAAATTTACGCTGAAACATAGCATCATTGTATATTCTTTCCTCTGGATCCGCAAAGTACTGTCGCCACAACATTGTTGAACATCCTTCACGGTATCTATTGATCACCTTTCTCTTATCACTCCTCTTGCGGCGTGAATTCTCGCTAATGTCGGGTCGTAATCCCGTGATGTAATCGCCAACCATGCTATGCAATTCTCTTCTTCTTTGGTTGTGTAATGTTTGGTTTGAGAATTCTTCAATTTCATCATTATTCCAAATTGGTGGTAAATCAATGAGATGAGATGGAGAAATTGGTAGGTTTGAAAATGAAGACATTAGTAGCTCTAGGATAAGAGTTGGATGAATGAAGTTGGAGGTGAGAATATGAAGAGACTCAATGTCTTATTTATATAGTAAACATCCACAAAAAAATGTATGGTGATTTAGGGAGGCTACGTGGTCACTACCCTCATCACTCAAACTTCGACCCACATGAAGAGATGAGATGAGACTATGGCGAACCAACTCATTATTGTTGGGCAAATAATTTGGATTTCAAACATCGACCCACGTGAAGAGATGGGACGTGAGTATGGTGAACCCACTCATTATTGTCAACCGAATAATTTGAACTTCAAATTTTGGTCCACGTGAAGAGATGGTACGTGACTATGGCAAACCCCTCATTATTGTCGGCTGAATTGTTTGAATTTTAAGTTTCGACCCACATGAAGAGACGAGAGGTGTCTATGGTGAACCCACTCATTATTGTCGAACAAATAATTTGAATTTTGAACTTTGGCACACGTGAAGAGATGGGACGTGACTATGGCGAGCCCACTCACGTGAAGAGGCGATGTGATTGTGGCGAGCCCACTCACGTGAAGATGCGATGTGATTGTGGCGAACCCACTCCCTATTGTCAGCTAAATAATTTGAATTTCAAACGTCTAAGTGACTATGTAATACTTGATAATTTAATTCTGATGTATTTAGATAAATTAAAATTTCCATTAATGTAAATGTATATATAAACTGAAAGCAACTAATCCAAAAAAAGTTCAAACCAGAAACTTATTAAAAACTAAAGTTGCATTACATAATTCTAATACCAAATGAAATACAAGAAAATTAATGCGTTTTATCTAAGATGCAATTCAACCATCAACTTATCTCGAGCGACAACTTGCTCTTAAGTAGCATTCGTACCAAGACTCAGAAGAAGGTTCAGAGTCCTACTCTTTCTTACAAGTGTTTTCTCCCCAAACTCAAGATGCCTGAATTGCATTCTTTCATGCTCGAGTGCAACCTTATCACATTCAACCGCAACTCTTTCACGTTAACCACCACATAATCATCAAATGAAGATTCGAAAGCTCTGAGAGCCTTTTTTACCTTCCGTTTACCTTGAGCTTTTGCAGCTTTCACGCCCATTGGTCGCGACATAGGTGTGAGGGATCTCCACTACCAGGTGTGCTTTCATGTGTTGATTCTGTATAAGCGCCTCCCTCATTGCCACTTCCCTCACTACTTTGGTCATTTGGAGTTTGCATGTATGTGTTCCACGCTTGTGATTCTCTTGGGACGTGTTGAGATCGAAACTTTGGAACCTCACATAGAATGTAGTATATATGTAGCATACTAAAGGGATTATTCCGATCTTGTTTGGAAATTTCCATGGCACCATTTCAGATATCTTCATTCCCCTTGCCACTACCACAACTTCTTGCGGCAGTGCTCACCGCAGCAATGTACTGGCCAACTTTTTTTTGAAATCTTTTGCCAATAACCCTTGCAAGGGGATATTGTTATGACTTTTCCTGTGTGGTTTTTCACACATTCCACACTTTTCCCTAGAACATTACATTGTTTTGATTCGTATTTATCTTTGGATCAATGGAAAATTCTAACCATGCTTTCTCTAGCACTTTGTCGTCTTTTTCATTCCAAGTCAACTGAGTTTTCTTCGGCATTTGAGAGCCACTTGTAGAACCCTCCTCTTGCTCGACTTCCTCATCTTCATCCATAATCCCAACAATGTTAGGGTTACAATTGCGGCCTCCACCTCCATGTCCGCCATATTGATCGCTTCCTTCCCAACCAAACTGATCGTTGCTACCTTACGATTTGTGAGTAGGGAATGGTGATGGAAATATATTTTGATTGGATTGCATATATGTTTCTGATGGATTTTGCGTAAATAGTTTGAAAATGACACGTAGTTGTAGTATGGGTATGGAGGACATGGAAAAAGCATAAGCGGTGCACTAAAATTTAGAATCATTGCGACGGATGTCGTGGAGTAGATGAATTTTGGTTTCTCAATTGGAGGTGGAAATCACAATTGCTTGAATCCATTTTCAATCTTTCGGAAAAAAATGGACTATAAATATTTGGTTGGGAGTGAAGAAGAGAGAAAAATGAAGCATCAAAGAGGTGTAAAAATTTATCCAATGTTAGGCTCTATTTATAGACAAATTTATTTTTAAAATGTAGGTGAAACTTATTATTATTTTTTAAAATTATAGGTACATAATTTTTTGCTCATTTGAATTCTGCCCGTTTACTATTGTTTCTTCTAGTTAAATTTTACAAATTGGTTGTTGAATTTTTATGACACATGACAAGTGTCATTAGGTTATTGGGTCTTTAAAATAAAGAAAATGAAAAACATTGTGGTCCCACTTGCTCACATGTTGGTGGATGAGTATGAGATGAATTCCCTTATCAACCATTGCCGAGCCTCTTCTCCCCTCTCCACTAACCCCTAAAATTCATCCCCATTGTAAAAACATATCCCACAATTCTTAAATTCATCCTCATTGTGGATGCTCTTAGAACTTGGAGGTTGAGAGCTAGTTTCCCTCTAGGAGTATGTTTGAACTACCGAAATCCCCCCGCTAAACATTTTGAAAATTCCTAGTGTAATTATATACTCCCTCCGTCCCGGCAGTTTTGGCATAAGTGCTTTTTGGACACTATTATCTATCAAAGTTTGACCGCATATTTGAATAGATATATGAACAATAATATATACATATGTGATATTGTTCAATTCGTC
>JAUOBV010561073.1:0-13830 GCA_032360425.1 Rubia occidens | reverse complement strand
TCGGTTTCCAAGACCAAGGGTAATATGAAGAGTTTAATCAAGAGGTTAGAGTAGTTGCTTTTCAAGGGAAATGAGCTCAAGAATGGTATCCATACCGTGACTATTACAATCCGGAGTGGAGTGGTAATCTAGATTTGTGGTATGAGAATGCACCAGAAAACCAACGAGATGAGAAATATAGTTGGCCTTCACCACCCTATACGATACCCAAAAACCAAGCCCAAGAAGAAGGTGAAAGTTTGACACATGCGGAGATTATTAATGCAATAGCAGACCTTACCAACTTGGCCAAGACTAACGAGGCTTCGGAGGGGGCATTTGAGCATGGAAGTGGTGATCCGAATTGAAGATAATTATTCTGAAGATACACAATCCCAAGCTGAAATTGAAGATATTGTGAGTGAGGTCACCTTGAGAAATGAGTTTCAAAGGGATGAGGAGTCGGTGGTTGAATACAAAGAAGTTGAGGAGGTGGTGATTGTGCTACAACCATTGCCATCATCACCCCTACCACAACCAAATGAACCAACTCCACCATTTCTAGAATTCTTAAAGGAGATAATGGAAGAGCCAGATGACTACGCCAAGCCTCCCAACAACGCAACTCCATCTCCGCAAAACTTTCCTCTTGAAAGTTTTGTACCCCCGCCTCTTCACTTTTAGATGCTCATGCTGAAGGGGTTCAAACATTCACATTATAGATAATATTAGGTTAACCTCGATGACTATAAACATACGGAGCAAAGTCATGCCGACAGCGTAAGTAACCTCAGCTTTTATTTTAGTTTTTGTCTTTATTTTAGTTATTTTGTCCTTTTCTTTTCACCGTTTGTTTTTACATGATTTCATAGCAAGATGAAGTACATTTCATTGGAAAGGATGAAGGAATGAAAACCATGAGAAAGGGAAGAAAGCTTGGAAAGTTGGTAACAAAATTCTACTAAGTATTAGGAAACCATGTATGTTGCGAGTCGCGACAGTAGGTTAATGAGTCGCAGCCAGACTCAGAAGTTTTTCTTAAAATGTGAACTTTCGGTTGAGGTTATCCGCAAGTCGCGAAGATAATATCGTTAGATGCGACAATTTTGCCACGACTCGCGACAGAAAGCTGAATTTTCAATTGCTTTGACCGAGCCGTTGTGAGTCACAATGTTTAAGTCGCTGGTCGCGACACTGAGTCAAAATATTTTCTTCTTCTCCAACAAATACACTCAAGAAACGGCACATCTCCACTCATTCCTCCGCCATCTTATGTGTATAGATATACAAACATTTTTCATCTTTATAATTACCTGTTATTCATTATAGTGTGCCGACTACATCATTGTGACTATGATAACTAAATTCTATCATGATGCTTGAATATTTGTCACTACATGTTAGATATTTTCATAGGATAATTTCATAGTGGTGACTGCATGATGGATTGGATGTTCTTTGAGAATACTATGGTTATTAACACTTGATGCTAAACATCGTATTACAAATCCCTATGTATTTGTTAATTTGACGTTATTCTCTATGATGTTAGTTCTAGATCAAATTTCATTGAAGAAACAGCCTGTGGCCAAAGGGGTGAGTTCTTCTGCGGCACCTCTACCTCCCCCTATGGCTCTGGAACAAATTTGGGAACTGATTCCAGGCAGACACATGGGATATTGTTGTACCACCAGAAACTATGTAGAGAAAGGGGAGCCATCTTACCCCTTACCTTGAGTTTCATCGCTTTTTGCCTTTTATGTTTACATAGAGGGAAATATAATATTTTAAGTGTGAGTTGAATGACTTGCATGCTTGCAATCTTTAACTTGGATGTATTATGCTACTTTTGATTAACATGAAAAAAATGGAAAAAATCAAAATTTTGAAAGAAAATATAGAAAATGAAATATTAAAAAGAAAACCCGCTAAGTTGAAAATCTAAGAGGACAATTTAGACAGCATTGGGGCCCGAATAGGCTGAAAACCCAAAAGGCGACTTTGTAAAAATGAGAGGCTAAATGAGGGTTAAATGTGAGCCAAAGAAATATGATTTGTGGCTAGGATGAAAACCTGAAGGCTTCTAGGAAAAATGAGTGAAAAAGACATTTTTTGTCAAAAATCTACTCATTTTCCAGCGTAGAAGTCACAAGGGTGCGGCTGACATATGGATGAATCGGGTAGCCTAACATCATAAGACTTCATGGAATTGGTTGACTTAACGGGAAGATGAAAAAGGGTTAGCAATTATATATTCTTTATATGCTTCATTTTGGTTGATATATTGGTATAAAGTGAAGTGTGTGTTTGAACCTTTCATATGGTTTTGACTTCACTTTGTTCCATTGAACTTTGGGGTTATCCATTCAGGATTTGGAATTGTTTTATAGGTATTAGTGATTTGATAGGTGGTAGGTTTGGTTAGATTTAGGAACTAGGGTTGTGTGCAAAAAATTCTCATTTGATATTTGATTTTGGAACTTATGATATTGAGAGTTTTTGTGAGGCTTTGGTTGGGGGAATATTAGTATTAGGGGGTGGATATGTGAATCTCTTTGTGTTCTTGAATCTTCTCTTACTACAGGACGAGTAAGGTTCAAGTGTGGGAGGATAGATGTTTCCATTTTATACTGTTATTTTGAGATTTTTTACTTTTGTACACTTTTGTGTTTTAGATGTGACATTTGCCTTGAAATTCTCCAAGGAGAGTTAAGAGCGACTTTTGCACTTTTATTACTTTTCTAGGGGATTTTATGTGACAAGGAAAGTGTTAGAAGACTTTGAAGACTATCTTTGAAGATTTGAAGACCTTCTTTTGAGCTTTAAATAATTGCGGAATTGAAGTGAAGTGAATAAGAGGACTTGAGACAAGAAAAGAAATGAAGAAGCTTCCTTGGTCCCTGTCACGAGTCTCAACGTATGTGTCCGGAGTCGCAACAAACCAATGGCCAGAAATCATTTCAATTTTTTAAGTATAAATATCAAACCTTATTCTCTCTTCCTCTCCACGACTCCGGGCTGATAACCCTAGGTTTTCTTCTTCTTTTCTTAGTTTTTGTAGATTAGTTGTGTATTTTCATTATCTAGGTTAGTATTCTAGTTGGGAGCAATTGATTGAAGTTTCCATACCCATGTAGTAAGAACCTCCATTTCACTCTTTCTTGAAGTATTTGTTGTTTAGCATTTATTATGTTCTTAATCTGAATGTTTGCTTCATTTATGCTATGAGTTATTTGAGAATATGAAGTGTTTATATGATTGGGTGTTAAGGTATTAAGAGCGTGTACAATTTCTTAGCTCTTTGGCATGAAAATCTAAGAACATGGAATTAGAATTTCATGTTGTGAAAATGATGTTAATCTTTCTAGATGAGTATGTTAATATGGTTTGTTATCATATTTGTCCTAAGGTAGAAATAAAAGGTTGAATCTTGAATGTTGATTGTTCTAGGTTTAATATAGTAAATGCTTTGTTTGGTTAAATGGCCAGACTTCTAGTAGATTGCTTGTAGTTGTTATCAAATCTATGGTTCTTTGTGTATGATGCCATTGATGAAATACCTTTATGACTTTGATTGTCTAAAGTGATCATCAATGAGGTATGCAAATGGTTGTTGGACGTCTTTGTGAATTACTATTGAGAATAAATGAATATTGATATTCAAAAGGGAAGTGATAGAATTCCACATAGATAATGAATGTGATGGAATGAGTGAATGATTCTATAATCTATAAAAGGTTTGGAAGTGGGAATCAGTTGCCCCCAAGGCTGTCATTTTATATTTTTATCCCTTTTCTTAGCTTTTGCATGATTAGCATAGTTACTTTAGTTTTCTAGTTGTTTTGTCTTTACTTTCATAACTTAGGAAAGCCACCCCCTTTACTTTCTTATATATATAGACTTATATCCACGTTATGTGCATGAACCCTTAGGAAAATCTCTCTTATTTTTGGACGATCCCGATTTGCCAATCTCTAATTAATTTTATTTAGGAAGCACTTTAGGGCTATAAATTGTAACTTTGAGAGGTACATCGATGACCTCCCAAGAGCCCAGACAGAGGACGTTAAAACCCAGGAAGAGACATAGAGATTTTTGGGGATGATCAGTAAGGCTAAGCTCGTAGTATCCCAACACAGAATGACAGAACCGAGACAGGGAGAACGGAAACCATTATTCTCAATGTTTTCCAGGTAGATGGAAACTATCCCTCGAGGAACATTTGGGACTGCAGCCTCTGACCCGGGAAAGATAATGTAGTCACCATGGCCGTCATATCCTTCACCCTAGACGAAGAGTACCATCTCGCGGAGCTAGCGAATATAATAACACTTTCTAACTGTAAAATCAAGAAAGACCGATACTTGGGAGGAATTACAGTAGACACCATGTTTTCTGGGAATTTAAAGAAAGAAAGGAACTGATAATGAGAAGAAGAGGAGTAAGGTACCTGAAGCGGATGCTGAAAAGGAGTTTGTGGAGCATGGAGAATAAAAAAGAGGAAACTTGAGGGAAGGTGTTTTGAAATTATGAAAGGGAAGAAGTCTAGCCTAAAAGGCAAGGTATATATACATTGTAGAAGAATTGAAACAATGGATGATTACAACTGCCCCGAGAATTGGCGAGAAAATAGAAAGTTACCCTATGACAGTAGGAAAGATGAGACCTAGCAGCAATTAAGGTGCCTAGCGCAATGGTATTAATCCAAGCATTAAGTTTTGAAAAGATACCATTTGAAAATAATAACTTCCATCATTTTCTCAAAAAGACAAATCGACAAGCAGCCAAAGGTGCAACCAGCTAGTCAAAATCATGCGAACCTTCACGACCTAACCTAGCCGATAACCCTGCTTATTGTAATGACAGTGACTCAGGTTAGAGGACTTAATAAGGTATGGGAATGATGACCGACCTAGCCTAAATCAGCCCAAGGAAGAAAGCCCCTTAAGATTAAAAAAAGAGCCAACGGATCGAAAATGATGTGACATGAGTTGTCACATCAACCACTAACCCATATAACAAGCAACATAACATGCGAAAGAGGCATGTTCACCTTTTTCAATACTTGCATTAAAGAAACTCTAGAGAATTATCCTTTTGATAAGATCACCGGAGAAAGCACGGTAAAGCACCGACCTGTCTAACCATAGGTCTTTGCTATTTTATATGACATGTAGGATCTTCGGGTTAGGGACCACTAGTGTAAAAGTGAGAAACTAAAGGCAATGCTATCGGACCATAGAAGGCACATGGTATGTGTCTTCCTTGGTAGTGCCTTTAATCGTGGACAATCAAAGGCAATTTTCAGGATTGCCTTTAAATGTATTGATAAAAGGTGGTTATTTTCCGCCTTTGTCACCCGGGAGAAACTTCATTTGAAATGCTTCCGAGTTTGAAAGATTATCAACTTTGTCGGCTGTGCTTGAAGCTTCCAAAACCAAAAGTTACATTCACTACGACTCCCTGAACTAGTGTTGAACGGAATCACAGGGTTACCAAATTGGGTCATATGTCCTTTCCAAACATGTTCTTTTGAATCAAAATAAGTTTTGTGCTGAGTATTTGTTACGGGATCGGAACAGAGGTCGACTTTGCTGGTTTTGAGTCCAAAAATGTTTTCGGCTGTTTAGTTCTTAGCTCGAAAATGGTGAATCGCTCTTTCATTTTCTTGCAAGGTGAATTGGACTTCCGAATTCGTAAGTCCATTCGGCTCCAACGGAAAAATAAGAAATTTCATGTAAAATCCAGCCTAAAATAGCCTCAAATCAACGATAGATCTTTCAACAAATATCTAATATATTGTTAGTGTGTTAAAATTTTTATTGACATCGCTACATTAGCAATTATGTATACATTGGAATAGAAACCTTGTACATTCTATTCTGCACATAATAATGAACGAACTTTATAACTATCTAACACTAAAGGATAAGATAGTACTTCCAACAAGAATCTATAGACAATGCTAATAATGCAACTACTAAAGATAGGAATAGAAAATTTTCAAATTGTATTCCGCAAAGTATATGTAACAATTTTTCATATTTTAAGTACCACGTTCGGTCTTCCAATAGTTGCAGAGCGGACATTGATAGATGTCTTTCCAACCAATTTCCTACCATGTTGATGCATCCTGTGAGTATGGCTTGCATTCCTTTTGAAAAATTTGGGAGCATTGCAATGTAATAAATTAGTTCGAGTAAGTTAGCATTGTATTATTGAATAAGAAAAAAAATGAATTTCCTCAACTTCGTACTCACTTTATCAATCGCTAGGTAATCCAAGAAGATATCTCTGATGCACTCTGTTGCATATAACATCATGTAGTACCTACACTCCCATGAATTTACTTGTATCTTGTACTAATTATGTGCATGTTAATAACTTAGTAAAAATTAAATTGAAATTGTTTAGTCGGAGATGACTGAAGTAATTTGAACCTTGATTTAGACTACTTTGAAGTAATTTTGACAGTTAGGCTTCTTGAATGCACTCTCCAAAATATCAGCAAATGCTTATGAAGGTTTGAAATGCAATGGACTCATGCAATACACACGCTTGTCGTCCAGAACAATGAAAATTAATCTCCAATGATCCCTACAACCAAATTTATTGTAAGTATACATGAATATGTAGGTAGGCATGGTTAGGCACAGTAGTATGGACATATAAATCATTACTTGTTGATATATGGTGCAACACAGATATTTTTTCTTTCCGGCCTATGTATTTGCATATGTATTCTATTCTCTCTTGGTTCAAACACCCAATCCCTTGAGTCATCAATTGACACAAATATCCTACCCAAGCCTTGTTCCATTGGTGAGAAAAGTAATACATGTACCTTACTCACACAATTTACAATGTTAAGTATTAATAATTATTGTTATCTAATTTGAAAATTTTAAATTTTATTAATAAAATGCAAACTTACAAGATGAAGAGGGACATGATTGTATTGTTTACTTGGTCACACTTACATAACTCTTTAAAATCCTTCCATAATGCAATGATGTCTCAGCTTCTTCCAAAAACAAAATCATTCCCGGAAACAATGTATGTTGAGTTATGTTGGTGTGCCGAAATCTTGTCGGACAATACCTGGACATAAGGCTGTGATCCCCTCTCCACTCTTGCTATCATCGTTTTTGGATTGTTGTTTTTCCCCATCAGTACAATGCTTTTGTGGTTGTCGGTGGTCTCATCTTCAAATGACTGTCCTTATCAGCATCGACATAAATAAGATGCTGAGGCCACAAAAGGAACATTCCTTGGGCTGGGCCAACCTTCTTGCAATCTTTGTCAGGATTAGGCAACATTGCATTATGCACGAATGGTTTCTCCACGGATACCCTTGCAATTCCAGCCCCGATTGGTTTGGAGTGATGATGTCTCATTGATTCATAAAAAATAACATTGCCTACGTGTAGCGTTGTGCAACCTCTACGTGAATCTAGCATAGTTGTGCACGGATGAAACAATGTTTTTTATGAACGATCTTCGTATTTGTCATTTATTGTTGCTAACTGTTCATAACTTTTTTTGTGAGGATGATATGGCCTTGTCAGGGATTGCCAGAATTTTAGGGCCCAGTTTAATGCATTTTTGTACACTTAAATGATGCCCAGAGAGTGGTGAGAACCTCTAGATGGTGGCTTCCATTCGCCTTCAAGATCATCAGGATTTTTGGATACGACAAGGCCGGTGTGGTTTAGTAACTTTTTAATCAAAATCTCATGTTCACGTAATCATTTTCTCGGAGAATGGCTTCCTTTTGTAACATATATATTCTTGATAGATTAGCCCTTTCACGGGAATAGAGAGTTCTGAAAGCCTCTCTTTGTGTCTCAAATACACCAACCCCACTAGCACGTCCTGGGTGATCGGACTTTTCCGTCACCTCGCACAAAATGTCATGTTTACAGGTCAAAATGAAATGACCATCCTCTTATTCTTTCTTTAATTTACCCTACCAAACTGGAAGTGATGAGCATCATTATTTATTTGCAAGTGCAATTAATTGAACAAATTAAGTTAGTAATGTACCACTTTTCCGCAAGTTCAATGTCACCATCTTTTAAAAACTCACCATTATTATTTTTCCGCCATGAGAAAAAGATCACATTGATCTATTTGTTTGATAGGAACGGAACAACAGATGCCCTATCCTATTACTCGGACATTCCCCTTTGCATTGCTAGTATAACATTTTTTCCAATTGTTGTCTCGCTATCTCAGGTGATGCCAATCCATAACCTCCATGAATCTTTCGATTTCAGAATGTAAATCATTTAGACTTGTTGTATACTAACGTTCTTATCGTTCTCTAAGGCTCTTCTTTTGTGGATCTCCTAATTCTCTGATTGAATATGTTTGTATATTATCCATGGGCAATCTCCTTTACTATTCGAGAAAATGTAATCTCCAGAAAGTGTGTACTTGTGTTCTCGCCAACTTTTGGATAACATCTTCATGTCTATCTTTCTTAGCTCGTTCATGTTGGGTGCATTGATCTCAAATGGTCTCAATATATTTTCAGTGAAAGGAAAAGGTAAATGCATATGGCTTCCCCATAACCCTAAATTATAGTACTCGTATTGGAATAAACATGTCTATTAATTAGAAGGGATACCTTGCATTCTATCCATAGGGTGGCTTTGTATTCAATTGGCTTGATTGTGCCAACTATCGTAACGGATGTCCACCCATGTACGTCCAATTTTACCTACCCAAATTGGCCACTTTGCACGGTCTTCCGACAAACACCATCCCATTACATTGAAAAAAAATGAGGTTAATTACTTCCTAGCCATTCTTCTTTCCAATGTCCTACAATGTGTTTTTGTAATTCTCCGCTCTCCGTCCCCTTCTTCGTCCTCATCCTCATCGAAGGCTGTTTGCTATTTCCATCATTGGAATTTAATGCATCATCTTGACTCCTCTTCCTTGATGTCAGACAACCACTCACTCAATCAATTGAAGAAATGTCAAAAAACCACCCACTCAATAAATTGAAGAAATGGACATTTTTAATTCTATTTCACAAACCGGAGAACAAAGGAAGGAAATAGCCACATGAACCATTAATGAACATAAATATAAACATCTTATTAATATCGAGGCAAAGATAGTGATTGTGCAAAAATGTAAAATTTTCATTTATAGAACATAATCATACACACATAACAAAATTTACATAGATTTACTACAAATAAGATGTGGACATCCAAATTGGCTTAGAGCAAAGAAGAATATACTAGTGACATGGGTTGGCACAAGTATGAACCCAACTTTTTGACAAAAATTCTCACCTAGGAGCCAACCCTAGCACACTATAGGGAATAACATTTATTGAGGCTCCAAGGTCTATCATGGCATCACTTAATTCCTTAACACATGGATGGGAATTGAAAACATGTGGGCATCATCACACTTTTTTAGTAAAACTTTGTTAGCTAGTGTGGCTAATCCCCCTATTTTCAATTTGCCTACCTTTTTTAAAGACTTGGGCTTCTTCCTAGTGCATGCATTCTTTATAAATTTAGTATAGCCTAGAATTTGATCAATCACATCTAAAATTGGGATACTAACCTCGCACCTCTTGAAGTCGTTATGAATTTTGTCATCGTTGGATGCCAACTTTGATTTGCACTTCAAAGCCTCTGGAAATCGAGGTGACGGGGTGACTTTGTTCACCTTGGCGGTAGAGAGGTCTTGCTTAGACTTCTCATTAATAACTATGTCCTTCTTTTTAAGGGTAACCTTGGTTTTCTACGCCCCAAGATCCTCATCTTGCACTTTCTCCTTCTCGGCCTCCTTCACCCTTTTCCCCTTTCTAACTCAATTGCGCTCACATTTATCGGGTTTATCTTGGGTTGAGAAGGAAACTTCCTGGGGTCTCTTTCTTCTAGTCGGCTAACCGAGGTGGCCAATTTCCCTACTTGAAACTCTAGGTTCTTGATGCTTGAAAAATTCCTTGTTTCTAACTCTTCAATGTCCCTCCTAATCCATTGCGGGAAGATATCATTTCTCTTTGTGACTTGAACAATGGTATCCATCAATTCTTTGCGTTTTGACTTGTAAATTTCCTCACATTTGTTTAAAGTCTCCTCACCCCTCGCTAGGGTTCTGGCCGAGCACCTCCCCGGTTGTATCCTTGTTTTCCACCTCTATAAACATTGCCTTTCTCTTGTGTGTCCTCACACCAGTGGATATTAGGGTGGTTACAGTAGTAGGGGTTGAATGTATTGGTCTAGAGGTTTTGATTCTGGTTGTCTCCTCCTTGGTTCCCTTGGAACCCTTGTTGTTACCTCCTTATGAATTGTTGATTACCACCTTGGTACTCCAAGGCCTTAACTTATTCAAACTTATCTACCACTTGATGACACATGTCCGTTAGGTGGTCTAGGCTCTATAGTCCACACAAATTGGCTTGTTGAACTCTCCTCTTAATAAATTCCTTTCATCATTGAAGCAAGAGCTTTGACTTGCTCCAATTTTGAAGAATGAGTTGGCTCATCCATCACCTTTGTCCTTGACAGGGTTCCTAACTGTCATATCCCATTATAAATCTTCTCAGAGAATGCCATTGTGGCCTTCAGACTCTTGTTGGCAATCGTCTTATTGCATGCAGCACCAACTATTCTCATGTCGTCATTATAGAGTCCTTTGAAGAAGTCATAAAATAGATCCTTATCCTTGAAAGAATGGTAGGGAAAACTCATGAGCAACCTCCTGAACCGTTAAGAAAACACGTAGAGAGTCTCATTCAGAAACTGGGAGATGTTGGACAGCTATTTCTTAAGGCTAGCAGATTTGGAGGCAAGGCAGAACTTCTCAAGAAATCTTCTCTTTATGTACATCCACGATGTGATTCACCCCTATGGAAAGTATTTCAACCAATCTTTCGCCATGTCTCAGAGTGAGAAAGTGAAGGATATCAAGTTGTAGCCCTCTTCATAGACACCCGACAGCTTCATGTTGGTGCATACAAGTTGTAATTACGAAAAGTTCTTGTTTGGATCCTTGCTGACCATACCGCAAAAACGTCTAAAGGCATTGGATCATTCCACTCTTAAGTTCACAAGTGATGTTCAGTGAAAGTGGCTGGAAGATTATGCATAGGGGTGGATTCTTCAAATCAGAAACTTCCTAAGTGTCCTTTTACCTTCATCCAATTTACATTCTCTACCTCCTCAACAATTAGCTCCCAAGGGAACCGCTTCATTCACCGTTTTCCTTCTCTTTTTCCATCTACTTGTGTGATTCAGTAAGCCAAGTGAAGTTCCTATGTTTGTGGTACGGGTTCGTAAACATAAACAATGAATCCTACAATACTTAACCTCAAACAACACTAGCTATGCTAGATAAAAAAATGAAGAAATAACAAAAGAAGCTCTACACAAAAAAATAACAAAAGAAGCTCTACACAAAAACCAACTACAACTAAAATAAAATAAAATACAATACAAAATTTTCTACCAACTAGTTATGCTAGCTAAAAAAAATGAAAAATCTAGTATCCCCGGCAGCGGATATTTATATGTTGGGCTCGTACTAACTCCTCACTACAAATAACCTAGCTAGTGGTAAGTCCGGGTGTCATCAATAGAGATACTAAAATCAAAGAGTTAGCCAAAGAAAACCCACAATAATCGTGTGTTAGGAATAACTAGTACTAACAAACAAGAGTAGTTTTTTTCAACTAACAACTACGAGCATATGAGTAAAGTGAAATAAACTATTGATTAACTTGTATTGGGGCATTTTCATAACATGATTGACATGTGGATTTGATCCTAGATTCTATTCACATAAGCTTACAAACCTAACTTCATGTAATTCCACATAGGGGTTCGTCTCCCATTAAACCATTTCACCTCCTCCGTAACTAGAGATGTGCTTCAATCCTATGATACCGCATTCACCCCTTTAATCTCACTTCCAGTGCTAAAGAGCCCCCGCTTAAAGGTCTTAAGCCTTGCAAACGTCTCAACCGTTAGAAGAGATAGTATGCATATTACATCACCAAACTCTCCACAATGGTCACTGATCCTAAACATAGAGAGAAAAAATAATTAGGTGTCTTGTGATGACTCTAGCTCCAACGACCCTAGTCACTACAAAATATGAACATTCAATAATCGAGGTAAGCCAAGATTTTCCCTTTTAAGAATTTCTTTACAAAAATCCTGTGTCCATTGCTTCTAGCGTGTAATTCCTCACATGACTAGAGAATTAGATTAAAGTGTAATGAATTGCCTCGGTACTCACAAGATAAATTTAATGCGTACATCTCTCGATACTCTCAAGACTACAATAGAACCAATAATGTAATACTCCAAATAATCATTCAATCCTAGCACGATATTGTGCAACAAATGAATTCATGTGTGCCTCATAAAGCATATCATGTCATAGATCATTCAAGAATATAATCCATAAATCATACACAATATTCATAACATGGAAAATTAAGGGAATCTGAGATTCTCACAAATCCAAGTCAAATTATAAATACAAATACTAACCCAAGAAATAAAATGACTCGACTAGCATTAAGTCCATGGAAATCATATGAATAAATACCATCTATCTAAGAGTAAAGGAAGAGAGAAGATAGAAAACCCTAGAGAGAGTTTTTTAACCTCCTCTTCCTACCAAACTAACTAATTACTTCCACTTGTTTCTACTTGTTTAACCTGGTAAGACTAAAGGTTCTTTATATAGTAAAGGGTAAATGGTCCTCAAAAAACCCCAAGTGGGATACCCTAGTGGGATACCCTAGTGCAATGGTGGCACGGGCTGTACCAGTTTACACGGCCTGTGTATTATTGGACAAGGCGTTGTCTTGGCACACTGGAAATCAAGATCCGAGTGTATAGTTCATGCAAGTTTGCACGTCCCATCTTGGGTCCCTATTCATCTGGCCCAGGCATTGGCACGGGCTGTGCTATTTTAGACGGCCCATGCCGCTTCTTTGACACTTCCACACTTAACTATTTTCTTCAGTCCTTCTACATTCTACAACATTTTGACATGAGTCCTTTATTCCTTTACCAAATTTCAATTGGCCGTCATTAGTCCTACTCCAACGTGCTCACGAGCAATCCACAAAGAAGCTCACAGAAGAAGATATAGACACTTGTAATGAAAAAATACATTAGATACAAAATAGGTTACAAAATGAAGGATTTAGATAAAAAAAACTAAAATTGATTATCTAAACCCCTTATGAAGTAAATCTACCTAAACCTAGCAATTTACCCACAAAAAGATAACAAAGAAGATGTTAAATGCTTCAAGAAATACATGCATTTGATGTCTCATCAATTATGTTGTTTTTTGGATTCGAATTGTTCTATTATGATTTGGTTAGGTTTTTTTTTTTGGGTTTGATCAGAAATTTTGATGTTTAGTGTGTTTTTGTTGTAGTTGAAGATGAAACAAGAGTTTTTCACCTTTTATGTAGATTTTTACAAATTTAACATCGGTGCACTGCATTTTACTTCAATAATGATGCTTAGTTCTTTTTAGTTTATGTATATACGTATATATGAATTTCACTGATGTTTATGAATTTTTATTAAATGTTTACCTGTATTTTGTTGATGTTTCAGTTTCAGTGACAATCAACTGATAATGATGAGATTTCAGATTTTCATCATTAATTTGATCTTCTAAGCCTGAGTTAAACTGATATTGGAAAATATTCAAGGGATGGTAAAAGGTCAAGTTTAGAAGTTTTTAATTATTTGATATAAGTGTATTTAGAAAGATATGTTATATTTTTTCATTAAATGATATTATGTTGATTTTAATTTTTAGTGTATCGAGAATTACATGTATATT
>JAUOBV010560468.1:0-16714 GCA_032360425.1 Rubia occidens | reverse complement strand
TCACTCATAAGGATACCAAAATCCATTAGATTCAACCTAGGCTACAAATTGAAGGATTTAGATACGAAAACCGAAAATGGTTATCTAAACCCCTTATGATGTAAACCTATCTAAATCTATCAATCTTCCAAGAAAATGATAATAAAAGAAATGTTAAATGCTTCGGAAAATACATGCATTTGACGTCTCATAAGCTATAATGGTGTTCTAGGCAAAGTACATAAGTGCTCTTGGCTGGAATAGGATTCATTGCAGAAGTAAAATTGTTGCATGTGGCAAAGCATCATAAGGATTGTGGCATAAGTGGTTGATGGAATTATCTAGCTTTACATATTGTTGAATTCGTAATTTTAGTGACATGAGAATGCTTGCATATTTTTAGTTACATGTTGTTGATTGTAGTGTGTCGACTACATAATTGTGATAATAATGTATGAACTAAACAATGGTTCTTGCATATTTGTCGCTACCAGTTGGATATTTTAGTGTGATATTTGAATAGTGGTATTTCATTATGGAAATTGTGGCCCTTATGGAAAATACTAAGGTTTCTTGAAACTATTGATGTTAAAACTTGTATTGTAAAAATGTGTACTTGTGAGTTTTAACATCTTTTGGTGTGTTATTGTTTTTGTGATAAGCACTAAAGAGGTAGAGGGTCCAAAGAGGAGTGGGTTCATTGGCAGCAGTCCGCCTCCGGTTCTGCAACCGAGGCCTGATAAATATGTGGGGCTGAAAAGATCACAGGAAACTTTACCGATAGAAGGGATATCTTGGCCAAGTATTTGAGAAATATTCAGGAGACCAAGTTTTGTGATGAAGGCACTTTGGAGGTCTTAGAATTGCGTGACCAAGTGAGTTCCTTCATTAACAAATGAGGTCTAGGAGGGTTCATGAGCAAGAGCGCCCCACTTACACGAGGTATACCCTCATGTTCCTGGAGACTTTAAGGCTCTAAAACACTAGGAAATATGTGCCAGGAAGAGATCAACCATGTGAAAAGTACATCCGCTTCCACCTGAATGACCTCTCATATGAGATGGAGTTCTCTGCTATTGAAGCCGCTTTTAGTAGGGATACCTCGGGGATCCAGGAGCATTTTGTTCTATTGGCTATGACCCTCAATGAGCATGGTGATACTGCCTTCTTGCACACTATAACTAGGAGGTTCAGAGATGTCAGAGACAAGAACAGTCTTATCATCCATCCATCCCTCCGTTAGGTGCACTGATTTTTGGTGCCCACCCTATTATGAGATGCAGGAGCATATGGGTGGTGCTCCAGGCCTTGATCCCAAGGCCGAGCGACGTAGAGAGCGGCACAGGAGAAATACAGACTGGATAGCTCAGTACCAGCATCGTTAGAACAGGGACATCACGGAGATGGCAGTTCTCCTTCACACTCTTGATCATGAGTCATTCTACGTCTCCGTTAAATTTTAGTGTTTTTACCTTTTATTTTACCTTGAGCAAAATGCAAAATTTTAAGTGTGGGGAGGGGTTTAATGACTTAATTGCATGTATACTTGTATGCTGTTTGCTACTTTGTTTGGAAATACATGAGAAAAATTTTAAAAAATTGAAATTTTTTTAAAAAATTAATCTCGCTAAGTTTTAGCCCCGAGAGGGTAATTTACGCAACATTGGGGGCCAGGATATGTCAAAAACCCAAAAGGGTGACCTGTAAAAAAGAGAGGCTAAATGTGGGCGATATGTTAGCCAAACGAAATATAATGTGTAGATAGGATGAAACTCCGAAAGGGCTACTAGATAAAGTGAGAGAAAGAGAGAAAAGGAAGGAAAAATAAAATTTTCTATGAATCTAATCATTTGTCGGCGTTGGAGTCATAAAGATGCGGTGAACATACAGATTGGGTTGCCTAGCATCATAGGACTTCTTGAGATTGGGCTACTTAGCTGGAAAACGAAGGGATGTGAAATATTTATTCTTTATATACTTCGGTTTAGGTTGATGGATTGGTATGAATTGAGTATCAGTTTGAACTTTTAATATGGTTTTGACTTCAGTTTATGCTATTGGACTTTGACATTATCAATTTGGAATTTGGATATGATTTATGGGTATTAGTGCATTGATAGGAGGAATGTTTGGGCAGAATTAGGAATTGAGGTTGTGGTCTGAAAAAATTTCATTTGATCATTGATTTTGGTATTTATGATAATGAGATTTTTTTGTGAGGTATTGATATGAATCTCCTTACGAAGACTCGGGATTGCGGAAATTTAGATCTTTACCTAAAAAAGAGATTTTACAAAGCCGCACGAATCGAACAAATTAACCCTCTGGATCTTGAACAACTCAAGATTTGTAACCCTAACTAGCCTGCCGGACAAGTTTACAAATCGATGGTATTGATACTTAATTAACCCGAAGGACTAAGCAACAATGAAGAGAGCTCGCGAGCAATGAGCATAACTCAAAAATTCTAAATATATGATTCATAAGTGTGTTAAAAATATCGTCCAAGCCCTCTATTTAGACGGTTTTATTTCGGCCAAAAACCCTACAAACAAATAGAAACGAAATCGACTTATGGTAGCTTAAAGAAGCCTAAACCATATCTAACTAGAATACCAAAAATAAATGGAGATATATCCAAATTCATCAAGAAGTAACCTTGAACGAATATTGTCTTATCTAATCTAACCAAATATAATTCTAATCTGAATAAATCTGAATATTTTAAACCCTAAGGGACTAGATTTCGAAATTAAGTTCTTCAAATCCCATATGGCCGAACTTAACCCCAAAAATCCAAAATGAAATAATTTTACAATAGTTTACAATGATCACACAACCTCGTTAAAAACTCGGTGGAAAAAAGAGTATATTGTTCTTCATGATGTCTTCACATCCTCGACACTCTTGAACAATTAATCCAAGAAATTGTCGATTTAGATTTCTTCATTAATTCTTCATCATGAAGGTGATCCATCAAAGCATTTAAAGCAGCATCTTTAAGCTTCGTTCTTGACCTAGTCTAGGACCTACCATGTCACTTAGAGTATCCCAAACATAATCTTTAAATGTTTGGTCAAGTCGTGGAATGTCTCATCTATGGTGGTAGTAGTTTTAGCAACTCCATCATTCCCCCCGTGGTCGAAAGTTTTCGCCCTTAAAACTAAATCATCTTCAAAGGTAAGTGGAGATAAATCAGCAACATTGAAGGTAGTACTAACACCATAATCACAGGATAGATCAATCTTGTAAGCATTATCATTCACCAGTTCTAATACTTGAAAAAGACCATCACCACGCAGATTTAATTTTGATTTCTAGGAATTCAGAAACCTCTCCTTCCGCAAATGCAACCAAACCCAGTTGCACTTCTGGAACTGCATAACATGGCGGCCATGATTGGCTCGATCAGCATTTTGAGCATTTGTCATTTCAATCTTCAGTCGTACCTTCTCATGTAATATCTTTAAGAAATCAGCCTTCTTTTCTCCATCCAAATTGCACATCGGCTTAAAATTCAAAGGAATTAAATCAAGAGGCGTATTTGGTAAAAATCCATAGACAATTTCAAAAGGAGGTAAAGAAGTCGTAGAATGAACAGTGTGATTATAAGTAAACTCTGCAATAGGAATGCACGCTTCCCAATTCTTAAAATTCTTTTGAACTAGGCGCGTAGAAGCGATCCGAATGTGCGATTGGTGACCTCAGTTTGATTATCAGTTTGCAGATGACTTGCCGTAGAAAACAGCAATTTCGTCCCTAACTTTTGCCATAAGGTATTCCAAAAGTAGGATAAAAAATTGACATCTCGATCTGAAACTATGAACGTAGGAATGCCATGAAGTCGGACTACTTCCTTTAAAAATAAATTTGCGACATGTTTTACGTCATCTCTCTTCTTACAAGGAATAAAATGTGCTATCTTTGAAAATCGATCAACAACCACAAAGATAGAATCATTACCTGATTGGGATCATGGTAGTCCGAGAACAAAATCCATGGAAATATCAACCCAAGGATGTGTAGGAATAGGTAAAAGAGTATATAAACCATGAGGCTTAGTTTTCGACTTAGCCTTCAAGCAATCAATACAATTCCTACAAATCCTATCAATAGAGAGTGCTATATTTGGCCAATAAAAGTGTTCTCGCAACAAATTATAAGTTTTTACGGCACCAAAATGTCCCATTAAACCACCTGAATGAGCTTCTCTAATAAGTAATTCACACATAGAACATTGAGGAACACATAACCTATTATTCATAAAAAATAACCCATCATGCCAAAAAAAATTGTGAAATGAACCATTCTCTCATGCAGTATAAACATATGAAAAGTCAGGATCAGTAGCATAAAGATCTCGGACGAGTGCAAGTAAAATGGATTTAACATGCTCAATATACTCATCAGTCAACTTAGAATAGATCAAAATATCATCAAATTAAACCACAAAAAATTGGCCAATAAACTTTCTCAAGACATGATTCATCAACCAAATCAAAGTTCTAGGTGCATTGGTTAATCCGAAAGGCATACCAATCCATTCATATAACCAAACTTAGTTTTAAATACAGTTTTCCATTCATCACCCTCCCTAATTCGAATCTGATGATAACCCTGAGTTAAATTAATTTTAGTATAAATCACATATTCATGCAAATCTTCAAGCATATCATCTAACCTAGGGATAGGATGATGGTACTTAATAGTTATCTTGTTAATAGCACAAAAATCAATACACATTGGTCAATTTTTATCTTTCTTAGGAACTAAAATGATAGGCACACCACAAGAACTTAAAGATTCGTGAACATAACCTTTTTGTACTAAATCCTCAACTTGCATTGTAGTTCCTTTGTCTCCTCAGGATTTTCTTTGTAAGCTGGCCGATTAGGTATAACCGAACCCAGAATAAAGTCAATTTGATGATCAATGCCTCATAGAGGTGGTAAGCTGTGCCACCAAGCCTCTAGAAAGACATCCTCAAATTCCTGCAACATCTCAGCACACCGTGGAGGAACATGCACAAGCATATTTTCATTGGCGAAATAACTTTCTTTAAGATGTAAGATCAATACATGAGAATGATTAGAAAAAGCACGATTCACGTCCCTAATATATGCATAAAATGATTTCCCAGATTAAATTGGCAATTCATGTTTCATCATAAAAATAGTTGGAAATGGACTAAGATGTGAAGATAAAACCTTTCGTGACTTTTCAGAATCATTCAAAAACTTACCTGGCTTACCTGGATCAGCCAACCCTAAATTTTGGACAAAATTTTTAGGGTTTTTGCCTCCATTTTTTGTCTTTGGGTCGTGCTCCTTCAAACCCTAGCTAGGGTTTTGGTCAGCCTATTTTTGCTTAGTCGCAAACTTTTCTTTGTCCTTTTTCTTGCATCTCTAGCCTCAATCACTTCCATTGGTGATAATGAAACTAATGTATACCTTGTTCTATCCTTAATCACAGTAATCTTGTTAGTGTAACCATCATACATAGATTTACGATCAAATTTCCAAGGCCTCCCTAACAAGATATGCTTAGCTTCCATAGGTATAAAATCACACAAGATAGAATCATGATATTTTCTTATCTTAAAATTAACCATGTATTAGTTATTAACCCTAATCTCACCATTACCATTTAACCAAATAAGTTTATAAGGTGATGGATGAGTAGTAACAAGTAAAGACAATGCTTTAACAATTATTAGCCAAAGATCCTCCATCAATAATCAGTAAACAATTCTTATCTTTTACAAGGAATCGAGTATGAAAAATATTAATTCTTTGTACCTGAGTTTTGGCCACTTGAAAGTTTAGGGCTCTCAATGTCACGAAATTACCTTGTGTTTCCGGACCTTGTTCACCTTGATAATTTACGACGATCTCTTCATCTACCTATTCTTCTCCAAAATCCTCAAGGGGTGGCATATCAGCATATTCATCTTCTTCATCACCTTCCTCAATGGTGTCTAACGCTCTAGCATGGGGACAGTTACTATGAACATACCCTCTTTCTTTACGATGAAAACAAGTAGGAGTGTTAATTAAAACTGAATTTGAAGAAGAGATATGAGACTTACCTGAATTCCTTGAAGACTATTGGCTAGTAGCTTGGGGTGCCATCCTCCTATCAGTAGAGCTATAAATTAGATTTGAGTAGGTTTGAACCGACCCTCGGCCTCCCATGGATACGCCCTTTCCTCAGCCAGCCTTAGGGTTTCCAGAGTCAAACCCTAAACGTTGACTCGGAAATCCGTCCAGAGGTTTCTTTGGCTGCATTGTACTCTCTCAACCAACCTTGATTTCATCAATAAATCATCCATAGAGATGTGATGTTGAAGCTTGACTGGAGTTTGAACGTTCTCACACAGTCCTTCAATGAATCAATTTTTGATGAATTCATCGTCTTCTTTCATCCCGACCCTTCTCATGGTCAACTCAAGATCTTTCCAGAACTCATCAACCATGCAATTTCCTTGCTTCATATTGGACAAATAATAATTTTATTCCATTAGATAAGTAGGCGGAACATGATAATTGTGAAGCTGGGTCTTCAATCTTTCCCGGGTGGAGATAGGTCTCTTTCCGGAAAGTTGTCTCTTTTGTTTCACATTTTCCACCACTTGGCTACATAATGGGTGAACTAAAACTGTACCACTTTAACCTTCTTTTTCTCCTGATAATTTTTGAGATCAAGTCGATTCTCAATATGTCGCTCCAAATCAAGGTACTTCACTGGATTGCGTTGACCATCAAATAACGGGCTATCATACTTTAGTCCCTTTTATGTCTCATGAAGAACCCGAGCTAGACCCTGAACTTGAACTAGCTTGTGTTCTCCTTCGGGAATCATGATTTCTGCAGTGGCGATGCCTTCTTGAAAATCCTCGATGTGATCGTCTTTCCGATTCATTAGAATCTTCATCGGAACTACCAAAACCCTGAAATCGGTGCACATATCTCTGAGGATCTTCCCTTTTGGTTGTGGTCTGTGGGGTGGGTGGTGCCAAGCTGTCAACTTTTCTCGCCAATCTCCGCACCTCACTCATAAATGCATTTAACGTGACCACAAAGCGATCTGGATCAAGCTATTCATTAGGTTTGATACGATGTCGCTCCCAACTATCAGGTGAATCATCTCGTGTCTGCTCAGCATGTCTACTAGGGGAATTTTTTTTCAATGGTACATTGTTAGGATCGCTAACAAAAGGCGGGACGAAAAGCTTATCGTCCGCCATCTCCGCTAAACTTTTAAGAAAAATAAACGATTAGTAATAAAATTGTCCCCCTCCCTTTGTTTAGTAAGGTCACTCACCAAGTTTATAACACTCACAACTCACAAGGAAAAGGCTAATATGAGGGCAATTGATCAATTAACCACAAATTCAAAGCAATAAAGGAGTAAAATACTGCAGAACTTATCTCGAAATTTAAAAATATATAATATAAAAAATGGGCTCTAGGATCTGTAATTACAAATTCTATAATTAATAAGGAACAAAATGAAATTTTAATGGCCTAAATTGGATCTGTAATGAAGAAGTTATGATCAAAACAAGAATGCTTTATAAATGTTTCAAACAAGTCCCGAGAATTAAAGAAAATTTTCCGAAATCAAATTGGATTAGGATTATAACTCCAAATACCTCCTTTAAAATTAAAATACCTGATTTACTTGCTGCCCAATGTATATTTCTGCTCCAATCCCACGCCCAATTACAAAGAACTCCCTTTTTCCGATTCTGACTAGGATTTTATTTTCCTTTTCCTTTTTCAAGCCGGCTTTCCTTTTTCTCTTATTTATTTTTCAGCTATAAATTTAAATCTTTCCAAAAATAAATCACACAAAATCATATTCTTATTTCCATATTTTTCTAGCGTGTGCAATTCCCCAAAATTTTGAAAATTGCAAAACAGCCCCCAAACTTTTGAATATTGCAAAAAGGCCCCAAATTTTCCTATTTCCAAACCCCAAGTTCCGATTTGGAAATCCCAAAATATACCACTCTTTTTTTATTTTCAATTTTTTGGGAACATTAAAGGCTGTATAAAACTTGGAATAAGAAAACTGATACAACTTCCTTTCGCTTCAAATGAACTTCGAGGTATTCAAGATTGTAAGGATCTAGAATATGACACTATATTTAGAAAAGACACAAAAGACTCTTTTTTTTGTATGGGTTGTACCCAAGAATCAAAGAACAATTCAATATTACAGAATCAAAAAATGATAAAGAAAACAAATAGGATTATGAGCATGTAATAATTCTTCAGAAGAGTGGACGAAAAATATCGCAAGCACATAAACTGTATAAACTTCCTAAAAGCTACAAAAATTCCCCGGGAGGTGAAGGAGAATAATACTTGTTAACACTCAAACCCTTTGACGTCCTTCTGACTCGATTGATGAAGGTGAAGGCGGATAGTAATACCGAAGTATTCTAACTCTCGGACCCTTCAATATCCTTCGACTCTAGATTCAATCCTCCTAAGAAATACCAGAAAAAAATAGTTAAAATATGACACAAAAGAGTTTATAATTTAAGTGATTTTTTTTGACAATAAATAAATGCAGAAACTCAAAACCCCGAAGATTTTCGACCACAAGGATCTTTCGCTTTTCTCTGATACACACTGATATGAATCTCCTTCTGAAGACTCGATTGTGGAATTTTAGATCTTTGACAACAAGAGAGATCTCTCAAACCCTGATGTGGCTGCCCAAAATTCAAGCATCTATCCCTCGGGATACACTTAATTTCAACTTGCTCACTAACTAGCCCACATGATTAGTTCACAAGGTGATTGATACTTAATTAACCAGTAGGATTAAGAAACAATGAAGACACTCGCAAGCAATGAGTATAACTCAAAATTCTAAATATTTAATTGATAAAAGATGATAAAAATTCGTGGACAACCCCTATAAATAGGGTATCAACCATAAAACTCTAAACACAATTGGAAACTGAATAAACTTATGGCAGTTTTAAGAAGCTAACACCACATCTAACTAAAATACCTATTATAAACCCTACCTTGACCGATTTATTCAAGAAGAAGTCTTGAGGAATATTATCTTATCTAATCTTACCAAATCTAATTCTAATCATAATAAAATACATATTTTTGAAAACCCTAATTGGACTGGGTCGAAAATATTAACTCTTCGTTAGCCCACATGGCCGAGTTATTGGACTGAAATAAAATAATATTACAATAGTTTATAATGATCACACTACCTCATTAAAAAAAACTCAGTGGGAAAAAGAGTATATAGTTCTTCACGACGTGTTCAGTTAATCGACAAGCTTGAATAATTAATCCAAGCCCTAGCTGACTTATTCTTGAATTCTTCATCATGAAGTTGATCCATTAAAGTATTTAATGCCACATCTCTAAGCTTCATTCTTGACCTTGTCATCGGTCCAGCCATGTCACTTAGAGGACACCGAACATAACCCTTGAATGTTTGATCAAGTAGTGGAATGTCTTCATTTATCAAATTGCAGGATTATATTATCACATTCAGTTAAAATGTAGTGTTATTTAAACACTTTTCTCTTCTTTTTATGAAAGGTAGTGGAGTCCACCTCTTGAAAGACGGTCTTTCCATAAGTCATAGAAAGATTGAGGTTTAAAGTGAAAATTATAATAAATGAAGATAAAAAATTTGAGTTGCATGAATCGGGTCATAAACTTTATAACTGCTACACGTTGCATAATAAAATTTTAATATCGCAAATAAGACCTTTTACCTTTTATTATTATAATTAAATCCCGTCTTTCTTTAAACCTGTGGAAAAAAGATATTTTCCAAGAATTTTCCAAGGTAATGTGATAGTAGAGAGTAATTGTAAGAAAAATAGTACTAGGAATAATTGCGTTGAACAAAAAAGTCTTGTTGTTGGCATGATAAACTACATACTACTCCCTCCGTCTCATCTGTATTTTCACATGATAATTTTTGGTAGTTGACCAAAATTATTTTTAACCGTTGATATCTTTATTTGTGCACATTTTAAAATAATAAAAAGTTTATATTATGAAAAGAGATGTTAAGACGATTCTAACAAGATCCCACGTGATAGTATATCTATAAACACTATTAAAACAGCAAGTTTTTTGCCAAATGGCAACCCCACACCTTGACAAATCACCTTTCCACATTATCTTTCCTAAAAAAATCTAAAATAATATTTCTGTAATTAATTTGGGGTTCTTCAATGTATCAGTATTAGTATTCTTTAAAAACTGAAAAGGCGGAAAATTGCCATTCCCTCTGCTTCCTTTACTTCATCTGTTCATCTTTCTTACTCTCTTTCTCTAGAGAATTCTGCTGCTCATAAATTGAGAAAGGTTAGAAAGCAACTATTATCAGTACTGATGAAATAATGGAGTGATTGTTTTGAAGAGGTAATATTTTGATCTTAATTTTATGCATTGTTCATTGTTCCCAGAGAGAAATAGAACATATTTTCACTTAAAGATATCTGATTCTCAGTTCTCTAAAGGAAGCACAGACTGCTTAATTGATTTAAAAACTTCAAAAAGTGATTAAGTGAAGATTTGTCTTACTTTAGATGTTGGAGGTTTGCAGTTTTTATATTATTTGAGATTGTATTTCACTGACATTATATGATGCATTTGATTTTTAGATGCAAGATGTTGTAAGACATGAGTGTGGCCATTTTTGTGTTTTAGTATTATCTATTATTAGTTTTTATGGTAGCATAGAAGGCATTTGAAATTTTGTTTAAAAGAGTTTCCTAGGTTTCTGGCATTACAAAGAATATTATGGCATTCCCTCATTGTAAAACTGACGTCTGACTTCATTGACGATCCACAGGTAAACAAGATCTTGATGAGTTTGATGGAGTATGTTCAATGCAAGATTGAGGAAGAAAATGAAGCTTAGGATCCGGCTGATAAAGCTAAGGAAAATGATGATGAGGCAGAGGTTGTTATATAAGAGATGATTAGAAACATTTATTGATTTGAGAATATTGATGACAACGCAGAGTCGATTACCATTTATCGGAGAAGCTCTTCAAGATTTTTGGACTTCTCCTCTGTGAGGTGAATATTTTTTCCCATTTTCTCCTATTCTATGTACGTCGCACTCACTATCCCGCACTTCAAGTCTCTATACTTTCAATTCATTCATCGCCATTTTTCATTACTTCTGGTTGTTAATCACTTTTTGGGTTTAGGTTCTTCTGCTGCTACCCCAACTCAACTTGTATGTTCTTTGTGCAGTTTTGCAGATTCCCAATGTTTTAGCTCAATGTATTTATTGTTCCTAACATTTATTTTGGTTGCGTGTTCAAAGAACGGGAGTTTGGGGAAGATGTCAAACTACAATATTTGAGTTTTAAGGACGAAGAAAGGGATCGTACTAATCAAGATTCTAAAATGTAATTTTGTTAAAAAAAATGTTATATCTGCCCTTTGTTTTGGACTGATCTAATGATATGAAACAATGTTTGGTGGTTAAATTGCAGCGTTATTAATGACAGAAAGGTTAAAAAACAACTTGATGAGACTCAAGACTAAGGAAACTGGATTATAAAGGTGCGCATACTGCTAATTTTATTAATATTATTATAAATAGAGGAAAAATGTTGCCTCTTTATCCTGAAATTGGATTTTAAGAGAGGCAGTAATACTAATTTAATAGTAAGTTGTACTATTTTTCTCAACACTATCTGCTTCATTTATTACTTTTCCATGAGAACAACTATCTAAAATAATGAGTCCTAATTTTGTTGCGTCAATCAATTTGGGTAGTCAGTGGAAGGTTTCACTGCTTAGTTAGGTGTGGTTACTTTTTTGCTTGTCATCTTTCAACAATTATGGTCTTCTTTTTTTATATATTGTTGAGCTGACGTGGTTGATTCATGTGGTCACCTGGATCATCTTTTGATAATTATGCAGTGATTTATTGGAGGTTAGAGCTATATAGAAGTGGAGAATACGATAAACATAAAATAGGTTATATGGAACGATGTCATAAGATGATTCTTCGGATAATGATATAAGAAAATGATTGAGATACTGTTAAATTTTACCATCTCAATGACTAAAATTGTAAGATATCATGATGTATCTAAGTAACGTATCTGTGAATGGAAGCATAGATACTCCAGCTGCGGCTGAAAGCTCTGATTCTGCTAGAAAGTAGTTCATGGTTGAGCATCTGAAACCATTTTGGTACTCTTACAAATTGAAACCATCTGAAACCATTACTAGCAGATAGTCTATCACCGAGTTTTGTGATTTCTTGGTTCATTATTGGTATATTGAATGTGTCATTAGATAATGCATATCTAAACTATTCGAGTGTGTGTGAAAAGCTACTTATATAAACTGGAAAGCTTTCTTTTCAAGGTGTTTTATTGTTTTTTTTTCTTTTTGAAATTCATAGTGTCACTTTTCATCTTGAAGCGTAAGCTCTCATTAAGTGTGTATTTGTGCCAAATTTATAACCCAATAGTCCAAATTTCTTATAAATCCTTTTTACAGAGTTGAAGCTTTTGATTTTCCTCTGTTGTTCTTTGAAGGGCTTGTTCATTTATTTCCATGTATCAGTTCTTCATAATCTCCATATGTCGTTTACCTCCATACTGTTACTATAAATTGTTTTGGACTTGTGGTTAGTCATAGTTTTGGAATTGTGGTGAAAGAAGCATGATAAACACTCCTGTAAAGTCTCCAAGAAAATCAACTTTCATAAAATGATGTTTAGGAAAATTTTAAGTGTATTAGATCTACTTTTTACTTTCAGCCTCTGATTTTGTAAATGAAATTATTGTTAGTTTAAAGGCATGTGTCCCGGGTTGCTGATGCTAAGGAGGATGATCTGAAGACCATGTACGAGAGGCGGATAAAGTAGAGAGCTTTCAGAGAAGAGAAGGAAAGGAATCAAAGTAAGGTTGATCCTGTAGATGCGCTTCCACTCAAGACTTTAGATTAGAAGCTTATTACCAAACAGGTATAAATAGCATTTTGTAGTTATGATTAGGCCTTGCTTTTTTATACGATTTTTGGAAGCTTATTACCAAACAACTATACTCTGCATGGCATGTAGCTCCCAAGGCATCACAAGAACCGAGTGTTGAATCTCAGAATGAAGCAACCGCTGATGGTGATATGGGGATGGTCAAAATGACAAAAGCATAGGAGGGATGAGCTAAAAAAATTGCGAGAAGAATCTAAAAAATAAGGGAAGGATGTGGAGGAAGTGCTACACGCACCTCATGTTGAAGTTTTGGTAAATTACTTCAGATTCACCTCTATTCTGCCACGTGTATGCCTGCTTTGGTAATTAGCTTTGTAAATTATATGTTCTGTAAAATATTTTACTTAAAGAAATAAGAAGTAACTGCTTTTATGTATATTAGGACGCGGTGAACAGGGAGCTCAATGCCAAAGTAGCTACTGAGAAGAGGAAACTTAAACTTGGTGAATAGGGAATTACACTTATAGTGGATCCAGACTCTAACATAAAATATCTTAGGGAGATGTTGGACATTATTAGAGATGGGTATCATTATGTTTTGGTTATTGGTCTGAAATTTTTGTTAGCTGTTTTTAGAGACATTATACCATGGTAGAATTTGCACACATTCTCTCTTTATACACACACACACACACATGTATATTGCTCTGTTGGACGAATTTGCCTTCTTTTACATGGGCTCCTCTCTAAGTTGGGGCTATCATATTTGATTGCCTACAAAAAAAGAACAAGGGATGAATGTGTCCAAAATTTATTAAAAAGATTCTCGTTGTTGCAGAGGTATTTGAGAGACTATACATCAGAGCTTCAATGACATGCTTTAGAAGAATCAAATTTGTCCCCAAGAAGTGGTGCTACTTTGTTGCAAAGATTTAGCAATAGTTACCTACACACATTCACCATTTTCACCATTAACTAGTTAGGCCATTTTTTTGGTTTCTTCATTCTTTCGTAGATTTTCTTTCATTTTTTTGAGTTTTAGATATCTTTTCTGGTGTGCACAATTTTGTTACCAGTGTGCATCAGGATATTTATTAAGGTTGTATATTCTTGATCATTCTTTATTATAGGGAGAAAAATAAGGATATGATGAGATTTTCACATCTTAAATGGCATCCTCAAGACCGGCTCTGAGGCTCTTCGCCCACACCAAAGAGGAATATGTAATTTTTGCACAAGCATATACATGTTTGCGGTTGATTTCCTCTTCACTATTCTCGCACACCACTATCGATATATAATTATAATGAAAATTCAAATAATTATTATTGTCATAATATCTTTTTAACATTGAATGCTCAAATTACTTATCTTTATTAATTAATTGTTCAGAAAAATATTTTAACTATATATACATTTATTTTACTTATATATTACTTAAATGATACACTAAACTTTTACAGTTAATTAACAAAAAATTTAAAATTATATTTAGTAATTTTTTATATGTTATCTTATACCTCTATTTATAACTAACAATATTTTTGCTATTTGTTTTTAAAATGCACATAATTTTGAAATTTAATTTAATTATTACAGATTCATTATCAACATATATTTCATATTCTTATCATTATATTTTTTAGGCAAAATTTGGAAAAAGACCGTGTTTCCATATGCATGTGAAAAAACAGGGTTGAATTATAATTATAATCACTCCGTAAATACAAAGGAGAAATTGTCTGTATTGTCACATGTCAGGAAGCCGAGACACTCACCTCCCACTACAGGAATGCGTTGATCAAAAAGTTTCCAAAGGGAAAGCCGTCTATGGATCAATTGAATGAGGCTTTCAAATCGTTGGGTTTCAAGGGAAACTTTCAATTGGGTTCAATCGATTATCGGCATGTTCTCAGATTCCAAGATGTCGAGGATTACCAGTGATGTTGGATCAAGGGTCAATGGATTTTCAAGGGTTCTGTCATGAAGGTTTCAAAATGGTCACCGATTTCTCTCCTGACACTGAATCGTCGATTGTTCCTATCTGGATCACAGTCAGAAAGGTACCTTTCTTCTTCTACAATATGGTTATAGGTAATCAAATTGGGAATTTTATAAAGATGGATGCAGCAACGATTGGTCTGATAAGACCGCCTGCTATTAAGATTTGTGTGGAAATTGATGTTTAGAAAAAATTTCATTTGACGATTAGGGTGGGTATTGATGATGAAAATGTAGCTAAATATCCCATTGAATATGAAGATCTGCCTCAATACTGTCATCACTGTAGAGCTTTAAGACATGAGAACTCTAATTGCATTTTCTTACACCTAGAATTAAAAGGTAAAGGGTACATAAGGGATTGGTTAAACCTTCTATGAATGGAAATGATACATACTTATCAAAGACTCAGCCCCTAGGTACATTGTCTGATAACTCATCTGCTGTCCCAATTACACTTACCACTTTTGATGTTGTTAACTGTCCTGCTACAAATGCTGAGATGTCAAATGGATTGCCTACCAATCCGGGAATAATGGCTCCTACAAATATCCCTACTGACAAATCTTTGAGGAATAAACCTATGTCATATCAAGAAAAGCAACTTAAACCGACACAAGCCTCAGAGTTCCACAAACTATAGAGTTTTAGGACATGAGGCCTCTAATTGCATTTTCTTACACATGGAATTAAGAAGGAAAAGGGTACAGAAGGGATTGGTTAAACCTCCTATGAATGGAAATGATATAGACTTATCAAAGACTCAGCCCCTAGGTACATTGTCTGATAACTCCTCTACTGTCCCAATTACATTTACTACTCTTGAAGTTGTTAACTTTCCTGCTACAAATGCTGAGATGTCAAATGGATTGCCTACCAACCCGAGATTAATGGCTCCTACAAATATCCCTGCTGACAAATCTGTGAGGAATAAACCTATGTCACATCAAGAAAAGCAGCTTAAACCGACACAAGCCTCAGAGTTACACAAACTGCTTGATATGGTTGAAAAACCTAGTACATCTAGAATTTCTTCAAGGGATAGAGAAAAACAATCACTGCTCAAGTTTAGAGACAGATACCTAGTCCCTCACATCAGATTAGTAATCATCTTTCTCATATAATTGATGTCAATACACTAACTAGTACTATTTCAAATGACGTGGAAGAGATCTTTAATGTTTTAGAGACCTCTATTATTCTTTCTGAATCTGAAGAAAGATTTGGTACTGTCATCACAAAAACGGTTCCACACAGGGAAATTATGAAAATTATGCTTGTCGGCTTCTTTGCATTCGCTTCATTCCGCTTTCATGTGCTATTAGTTAGATTTTGTTGTGGTATAGGAGTAGGTTCTGGTGATAAAAGGTTAATAAGTCTCCGTATTCATGGGAAGATTCTTCATACTTCATCCAAAGATCTTTGGGTGTTCTTGATTCCTGGAAGGATATTGATGAATTTAGAAAGGAAGATCTTATCAGAGAAGCTGATTGCATTTTGTATTGATAAATGGGCTTTCAGAATGTGAAAATGCTCAAGTATAGTAAGAACATTAGTAGAGAAACTTTATACTAGGCCTCGCTTATACTGGATGTACCATTGTCAATTGGTCATTATGATTTCACCAATGTATTTTGATGAGTTTTTCACCTCATTGAAGTGGTCTTAGGATCATACTCTATTAACATTAGAAAAAAACCAAGTTGAAATCTTCATTTTTGTCTAAAGCTAGATAGCTTAAGCTGCTTAGGATCATACTCTTTAA
>JAUOBV010560373.1:0-16725 GCA_032360425.1 Rubia occidens | reverse complement strand
AGAGTATCTGGATAGTATGTGAGAAATATCTTTGTACAGTCCTCTAAGATTATTACTATTAATCGCTGGACTAATTTACTATTTAAATATTTATATAATTATAAAATATTCATTTTATCTGAATAAATTTTATCTTCATTATAACTGAATAAAATACTTATTCTATAATTAACAATAAAGATAATTATATTAAATTTCTCCTTTTACAACAATTGAAAAATAAATTTTATTTAAAGGTCAATGACATTTCAAATAAAATTTAAAACTATTTTATTTAAAAGTGAATAAAGGTTTTGTAAAGAAACTTTTGAGTAGAAGGTGTTGCACCTTCTTCAATTTTAGTTGGATCTTGACTTTTATTTATTTTTACAAAATTAATTATTTTTATGCTTAATAAGATAATAATAAGTATTCACACGATTACCATATAATAATATAATTTTGTTTATAGATTTTAATTATTATGTTTTTTGAAAATGATTATTGCAAGATTAGAATTATGTAATTGTTAAAGCTTCCAATATTATTATTATTTTAAAGTAGATTTTATTTCTAACAAATTTCATCAATATTCTTGAATTTGAGAGTTGATTTATTTCTAATAAAAAAATGGAATCATTATTATTGTCATAGCAAGTTAGCAACAGGTTTTTGACATTGAATAGTTGTTTTTTAACACTAAATGCTAACAACTATTTATCCTTTTTCAGTGAATTGTTCAAAATAATATTTTAACTATTCATTCCTACATTTTTAATCATGTGTTGTAATACTTATATTATACACTAAACTTTTACAATTAATTAAAATAATTTAAAATTTATATCTAGTATATTTTTTATATGTTATCTTATACCTTTATTTATAACTAAGAGAATTTATAATATTTACTTTTACAATACACGTGATTTTATAACTTTAATTTAATAAATTATTGATTCATTATCAAGATATATTTCATATTCTGTAATAAAAAAGTTAATATTGTTACTTATTAAATATCAACAAAGATTGTGTTAATTTTTTAAAAATAAAAATCATATTATTAATAAATATATAATTTTGTTCTAAAAAAATCCACAGTATACAATTTTTTATATAAATCTCATAAAATTTTATTTATTATTAAAACTAAAAAATGCTCACATCTGAAAGTTCAACTGTGTGAAAAACAAAGAAAACTATCTCTTCCAAGTCGCGAAATATGAGCAGCTGCCAAACCCCTAACGACACACACATATATAGGGGTGGGTTCAGATGATAACACCCTTTTATGTGAGAACACCTTTTTATGTGAGAACAAATCTGAGCCATTGAAATAGGTAATCTAACGACTACAACTTTTCGCGAGTTTTATTCCTTCGCTAAGGATATCATGCAGTAGCATAACTATTACTTCCCTGCACGTATTCCTAACTTAGAGAAGTGAGCTATTTCATACGTTTCCTTTTTGGCCATTATGTTATCAATATTACCACTTTTATTAATTTTCTTAATTGTCACTTACATTAATGATGTCGAGTTTAGCCTGAAAGTGCAAATATAACCCTGCAATATTAAAAAGTACCAAAATCACCTTTGACCATGTTGACGTTTTAGTCAATCGGTTTACTATTTTGCCCTTATTATTAAAAAAAGAAAAATACAAAAACATGGATTGGCTTAGTAAAATTTATACAAACTTTGCCCGAAATTCTCGAAGCACCAAAAATACAATTTTCAAGCACCCACACCTTTAATTTAATACACCTACACACATAAATAGAAGCACCTACGCTTAATAAAAAAATTAAAAAAAATAAACTTGCCCGAAATCCTCAAAGCACCAAGAATACAATTTTCAAGCACCCACACCTTTAACTTAAAGCACCTACACACATAAATAGAAGCACCTACGCTCAAAAAGTATTATTTTTAAAAAAACTTGCCTCAAATTCTCAAAGCACCAAGAATATAATTTTCAAACACCCAAACCTTTAATTTAAAGCACCTACACACATAAATAGAAGCACCTACACTCAATAAAAAAAATTAAAAAAACTTGCCCGGAATTCAAAACACCTAGAATACTATTTTCAATCACTCACACCTTAAATTTAAAGCACATACACACATAAATAGAAGCATCTATGCTCAATAAAAAAAATTTAAAAAAAAAAGAACTTGCCCGAAATTATCAAGCACCAAAAATACAATTTTCAAGCACCCAAATCTTTAACCTAAAGCACCTACACACATATATAGAAGCACCTACGCTCAATAATTTTTTTTTTAAAAAAAGAACTTGCCCGAAATTCTCAACCACAAAACTACAATTTTCAAGCACCCAAACCTTTAACTTAAAACACCTACACACATAAATAGAAGCATCTACACTCAAAGTTGAAATTATACTCGTATAATTTCAACTTAAAATTACACCATTTGTTTTATGTTATAGTTTTTAGGTGGTTCAAATTACACCAAGTTGTTTTTTAATCACACGTGAGAATTTTTTTTAAAAACACCTTAATTTACATTTAAAACACTTACAAGCAATAATTGAAGCACCTTTGAGTTAAACTCTAAGCACCAAGTTACATTTCAAACACTTATTAGCGACGATTGAAGTACCTTTATGTTCGGATGGCCATCGATACTAGGTTGAGTGGAGGTACGAGCGGGTGAACAAGTTCTGCCGTCGCAGTGGGCGTACCAGGCACCCAATGTCAAGATGCCTGGTTCAGAATAACGTTGCCTTAAAGCAATTTTTGGAGCCTTGAGTTACAAAAGAATAATCAGGAACGTGGCACAAAGAACATTTATGACCTATCAAAAGGGCTATACCCAGAGTCAATTCAGGCACAGGGAAACAGGCCACACAAACACTATATAACATTCTAAGAATACTTTATGGAGTGGCAGGTAAACTTCTTCCAAGAGCTCAATGAGGCGACCATACTAGATGGTTTCCAATATATAGTAAACATAGATGATGAACTTGTCCCGGATCACCAGGAAAATCAGCATATGGATGAGAATGATGTGCTGGATCAAAACGCAGGAGGACATGTGGCAGGAAATATTAACATTCCGAAACAACCACCATTTGAGAATGGAGAATTACAGCCAGAGAAGAATAATCAGGCGAATCACCAACAACAACAGCTGCCTAATGGGCTCATGCATGCACCGATTCGACAGGATTCGGACATGGAATGGGAAGCTTAGATCCAGAATGAGTGGGAGTAGTCTTCGCAACTGCAGCAACAAAGCACAATCAAGGAGGTGCAACACTCTTGTTCACAAATGGATGTGCAGAAGGTCAGTAATGTCTCATACACTGGTACAATCTCCAACCCCTCTGCACAATGCACAGGTAATTGTGGAATCTATTTCATCAGTTTTTAAAGTTGTAGACGAGAATAAGGAACTGTTGGTAAAAGCGGTAGACATAGGAGTTGATACAGGATGGCATAAGCACGTAATAAAACCTCAGGAGGAAGGTGTAAATGAGGGAGGCGATGATTGGAGCCCCTGGTAAGGGAAGTGTAATTGTCTGCATCCCCTCCGCATCATAGTAGATGGACATAACCAATAGGTCTCTGTAAATGATAAGGATAGAAAATTAATCATCATATCAGACTAAAAACCTGAGGAGTTGGATCAAAAAAGAACAACATGTAAGTTCACATCCGACGACAGAGATTAATAAGAGCAGACTGAGGGTGGAGAAGAAAGTAAAGAAGAAGTCTGTAAGAGGTCCAAAAGGAAGAAGCTGAGGAAGCGAGAAGGAAACTATGATTTGGCTCAAGCAGGGGGTATTCAAATGTAGACAAATTCAAGAGGATAATGATACGCAACAGTTTTAAGTAAACACTACTATCTCTGAAACCTTATCAGAAATTCAGAAAACAAGGAAGAGCAAGAGCCCGGCTCGAAAAGAAGAATTACAGAAGGAGAAGATGGATGCTAACCAAGGGGAAGTGGAGAAGCAGAATGGCAGCAAGAGGAGAAGGGAAATATCACATATTTGAAAGATGCAACAGGAAACTGGATCCAGGATGAAAAAGAGATTCAGAATCTGATCCATGTGCATTTTAAAGGACTATACACAGCACCAGATAGCTATCCCACATCGTTAGGACATGAAAGATCTATCCAACAGGTCTTAGCAGCTAATGATAAAAAAAACTCACACAAGAGCAGATATAGGTATTGCTTAGATATTTCAATCAAGAAGAAATAAAGCAGGCATCGTTGAGCATGAAACCATGGAAAGCGCCAGGTTTGGATAGCATGCTAGCAGGTTTTTATAAAGTTTACTGGAAGCTTGTCGGAGATCAAGTAGTGGCAGAAATACTGGACATTTCAAAAAAATAAAAGTATGCCACAAGAATGGAATCAAACTCAAATTATTCTTATACCGAAGAGCAGTAGTCCCCAAAAAATGGAAGATTTCAGACCATTTCTCTCTGTAATGTTAAATACAAATCAGTAGCTAAGGTGTTAGCAAGAAGGTTACATCAAATAATAGGGACCATAGTGGATACAAATCAATCTAGTTTTATCAAGAACATGCAAATTTGGGAGAGTGTTCTGATTGCAAAGGAGATTATACATGCCCTCCGAAGGAAGAAAAAGGGCTAGACAGGGATTGCTGCTATAAAGATAGATATGAGGAAGGAATATGATAAAGGCTCTTGGGAATTCTTATATGATGCATTACAGTATATAGAAATGCCACAGAGCTGGATCGACCTAATGGAGATGTGCATCAGTACGGTGTTAATGGCTGTTAAAGTGAATCAATGGCAGTCAGAACTATTCTACCCAACAAGAGGCCTGAGGCAAGGATGCCCTTTTATCGCTTTACTTATTCATATTATGTTAGCAATACATGTAAAGCATGATATAGGAAACAATGAGCAATATACCTAAGGCGAGATATAGCTCAGGTAGAAAGGTAGCAAGAATGTCGAATTTAATGTATGCAAATGTCAGTATCCTATTCATAGAATGAACATATAAGGCAGTAAGATAGATAGCACGAAATCTAAATGATTTTGCAAGATATTATGGGCAAAGTATCAATTTTGAGAAGTCCTCAATCATGTTCAGCCGAAATACCACTCCACAGATGGAAAGTTATATTAGGCATCATCTTAACATGCACAAGACAGGGATTGTAGGTAAATACCTCGGCATGAAGGTTGAGATGGTACAGTCCAAGTGTGATACATACAAGGGATAACTTAAGAAAATCATAGATAAATTTGATGACTGAAAAAATAGGTCACTTACGTTAGCAAGACGTATCACTCTGGCCAAGCATGTGTTAACTGCTATGCCATTATACCCACTAGGAATCTTCCAAATTCCTAAAATGTTTCTCAGGAAGATAAATTCTATCACGGCTAGATTTATATGGAAGGTAGATTCAAACAACACCAGAGTTCACTGGGTTTCTTGGGAACAGATGTGCAAGCCAATAAACATGGGTGGTCTGGGTCACAGATCTACGGTGGAAATGAATACAACTCTATTGGCTAAGCATGCATATAATATTATGTATGATAAAGACATGTTGTTTGTCAAAGTTTTCAAATCAAAGTGCTGCAGAAATTGAGATATTATGAACTGCAAGTTGAAGTCATCATATAGTTGGGCATGAAGATCAGTGCTTTGTGGAAGAGACTTACAGAGGAAACATATCAGGTGGGATGTCAGGTCAAGAAATGAAGTACAGATTGTAGACAATTGGATCCTATATTTCCCTCCTCAAATGTTGGGAGCAAGGGCAATCATAGTGCAGGAACACACCAATGTGAAAGTAGCGCAACTTACTGACAACAATAAGCAATGCAGAACATCACTACTAAGAGCGATTTTTCCTCTTGATGTAGTTTTCCAAATACATGCTATCCATATTCCAGTAAATGGTGTGGCTCAAGATAAGAGAATTTGGCTAAACACGGGAAATGGTATTTACACAGTAAAGTCTGGATTCCGGATCCAAAAGCAGATGTCACACACATCCAATAACACTTCACCAAGCAGGTGGAGACAAATCTGGAAAATTAAAATATCCACAAAAATACAGATATTTGTGTGGCGAGTGATTCAAAATGCACTTCCCACGGTAAAGAATCTACGACACGGAGGGCTACAATTTTAGGACACATGTCAATGTTGTGCATCACAAGAGATAAAGGATGTGGAACACCTACTCCTCAAATACATTATGGCACAAAGAATATGGAAGGCAACGGTGTTGGGATTTGATTTTGATCAGGGTCAACCAACTGCATTCACATAGACTGGTTCCGGGATTGGTTCAACAAGGATCCTAATAAGGATCATCTGATATTGTCATTACATGTTATGTGGCGGATTCGATTACAAAAGAATCTCAAGATTTTCCAAAATTAAGAGAATGAACGAAGGATTTGGGTCCAATCAGATTACAACGCTGTAGAAAGTGATAATCGTAGACATCTGAGTATGGATAAGGAAGATGTTAAAATTCATGAAACACAAGCTTGGCTTAATCAGGATATGTGTTATCAAGAGCCTCAAGTCAAGCCAATTGTTAGGATTGATGGGGATTTCTGGAAAGATAAATTACACGGTTGTGCGACATGGACAGTTGTGAATAGCCTTCAAGAGCAAGGAAAGACTGGAGCAACACATTTTCCCATGGTTTTAGCACTCATGGCAGAGGCTACATCATGTCTCAAGGGGGTTTGGTGCAAGGACCACGCTAGCAAGGTTACTGAGCAACACAACAGACAATCCACTGATCGAAGTGCAGTCAATAGTGGAAGAAATAATATTTCATAGTCAAAATTTTAGGAGGTTCTGTTGCATTAAGGTACCAAGGGAGGTACTAAAACTATATCATAAAAATGCAAACTATCTTAAATGTAATATCTATGGTTGTAATGATTAACTAATAGTAATGAAAGTTAAATTCTCCAAATATATATATAGAGAGAGACTTTATTCATCATTCTTGAGCACTGATACTTCTCTTATACACATATCTTTAGTGTATAACTAGTCTATTAGTTGAAGATTAACTTTTATTTCATTTGTTTCAAATTTAAATTTGCTGTCTCGCTCCCTAACTTTATTTAGACAGATGATGAAACAATTTCCAGTAAATGATTTAATATGAATGAAATTTTCAAGAATTGGGTGTAAGTACCCCTTCACTCAACAAAGGAATTTGATTGAAAAATAGTTTCACAAGGCAATTCACACTAATCAAACCCCCGTTACACATTTCCTCCACACTCTCTCACAAAAAACCTTACTCTTCATCAATATTTTCTTCCCCATATTCTCACTATGGGGGATGGGTAAACAATCATTTATTTTAATTAATGTTTTCGTTATTGAATAAATATGAGATTTTTCCCATACATTAATTTTTTTCCCAAACTGGTCGATTAGATAGTTGTATTCATGATGACATCGTTGATATTTTGTTCTCGATCTCCTTTTACAAATTGTGTGTTCATTATTTTGTTGTGGTTTATCTTGGGTTTCCATTAATTTTGAAATGTCAGATGTGTGTTTTTCAAGGTGTTTACAGTTTGGACTACATAGATCGTGAATGGATCAAGTGGTGTTACAGTTGTAGAATATCCATGTTTGGCAAAGTAATTGATGTGTGATACGCTCTTCTCTGTTAAACGGTCATGGTTTTCGCGAGAAGTGAGTTAATATACCGATGGTGATATTATTATTTTTTATTGGATCTTTAATCTGTAACTGTACAGACAATCAGTCTGGTTGACATACAATTTAGATATCCTTGCAATAGATTAGTTATTGCTAAAGGCTAGCTGAGTTGGATGTCAATTACACTTATTGTAATCATTGTTGGACGTTTTTTCCATAAACTATTAATGATTATTTTCAAAAAGGAAAATATTTACTTGAGAAAAGCACACTCTAATCATGTTTTGAGAGATCCAATTAATGTTGTATCCAAAATTACCAACCTTGCCTACAATAGTCCATTACATCTTTCAATTCTCATTTTCTAGGGTTATAATTAAATTGCATGGATAAATACTTCATAAATTTCTTTAAAATATACATGTTAGAGAAAGTCTCAGACCGTCTCACCATAAGTTAGAGTGAGATAAGGGACCAAATTATAATTTCTAGAAAATTCATCCAATTTCACGGATCAAAAGAACTGGGTCAAAACAAGTTTTAAGAGCTTGCGACTCAGTCCCTTCTTCCCAAAATCCCCCAATTTCTCCAGCGTCCATATACCTTGCCACCAGTCCATTTCAATCTCAACCAGAATCCCGACGAGGTATGGCTGCCCACCGATGATAAACCCGATCCACATCCTTACCATCCCTGACCCTAATAAGCTTCGTTGGGCCATGACTGTTGGCATGAGATCATCATTGGTGGAAATCAGATTGGGGTTGAGGTCACCCAACTGGGTTTGGGCGGCGATGAGGATTGAAATGGAGACAAATTCATTGTTCAGATTGTGTAAAATGTTTAGACAAATCCTATGGTGGAATTGTGCGAAATTGATATACTATAACAACTCCTTTAGATCTCTTTTCGGAAAGGAGGTCGGGAGTTCGACATGCTTCTAGGTATCACCTAACATAAGTTCTTGGACCATTATCTCTCAAGTTGAGTAAAATAAGCTAATGTTGCTGCAAAATAAAACATATTTATTTTACCAATTTGAGCAAAATTTGAATCAATTAAGCACATTTCTTCACAGCAAGTTGAGAAAATTATAATGAAACATATTTCTTCATATGAAGTTAAGCAATTTAATTTCAACGAGATTCAACTGGATAACTTGTATGAACTCAATTTTCTTGGGATTATCTTCCTTGATCACCACAGTGAGGATATCTCCTTTAGCCAAGTAATGAGATGATCATTGCCAATTAAGCTTATCATGTTCAACCGATCATCTCCAGATTTTAGCCATCATCTTCGGCCAGATGATGGGATCATCTTCAGAACTTTAGCCATCATTTTTTGTTCTTCAACCATCATCTTTGGCTCTTCAGTCATCATCTTTGGCTTCAACCGTCAACTTTGACCATCATCTTCATCCAGGTAATGTGATCGTCTATGGTCATCAACTTCAGTCAGCTGATAGGATCATTCTCATCCATCATCATAATCATATAAAAAAAATTGGGCATAATATGCACATCATATACACATCATTATCACATAAAAATTGGGTAGAATATGAATATGCACATCATAATCATACAAAAATTGAGTGGAGTATGCCCATTATTCGCACAACATAATTATATAAGAATTCGACGAAATGTGCACATCATAATCATATAAAATTGGGGGGAAATATGCACATTAAAATCATATAAATATTGAGTGGAATATGCCCATTACATGCTGAAGCTTTGACGGTATAACACACGTAAGTTGGTATCAATATTCATGCTTAAGAATTAATGTTACAATACACATAAGCCGGCATCATATTCATACTATAAATCTCAAAAAATCAAATATCAATAAAAATATATTTTGTAAAAAAGCTTACAATATGAAGCTACAAGAATATATATATATATATAACAGACATCACATATATTGAAATGGATCAGACCACCTTGGAGGTTAAAATTTCACATCTGACCAATTTAGTGGCTCGTTGACTTGGGGTTGCAAATTCCATGTCAAAGGAATCTGAATTGCCATTAAAATTAAGTCCCACCGGGCAATGCTAGTTAATAGATCATAGATTGTACGTCGGCATCGAACTTCAGACTTCCCGATGACATGATTGCGGCCTGCAAAACAAAGCCCCCAGAGGATTTCGGGGGAAGAAAATCCAACGTTCAAGTTAGATCTCGTATCAATTGTGATCAAGAATAGATGAACTAGAATAGATTTATACCGTAGTATTTATATGGGTTTATCCCTATAAGTTCTCCCAATGATAATGGGATATATATATGTAGGGAAGAGTTCTATTAACACCCTTATCTTTAGACATATTTTAACACCAAATCTCAATCATCCATCTAACATAATATCACTCATTCACTAAATCTATTTTAGTAAGTTAATCTTAACCATGAGATTATATTAGATGGATGGTTGAGATTTGATGTTAAAACAGGTGTACAAATAAGAGTGTTAATAGAAGTCATATGTGTGTGTGCACAATTTCATGTAGGAATATGTTTCTTACCATAGTAGAATTACCATATGTTCACAATTCCATAAATATACTTCAATTAAGAGATCTTGAAGTTGTGATAAGCTTTAGACCAATATCAATATTAACAACATAATTGTGTGAACTTAGGTCCGGGATGACAGGCTTCAACCCTAGCCCCATCAGTTCCAAGATGCCAAATGTTCTCTTTAGCACAAGGATGGAGTATGTTAAGTCTGGGGGGCTCCAGGTGTACATGTTTTTCATGTCGCGTCTATCGATTGACAAAGGCCAGTCCACTGTCTATTCCTATATTGACAAGAAAGTCTTCACATTCATCACACGCACTAATAAAAAGAGATGAAAGCTTACCAATCTTGGCTCGGTAATGCTGCTCAACTAACTCGATGATTGTGTTCGAATAGGAAGAAAGTTGGAGAACAACAAATTCCTCTTACATGTTAAGCCTTTAGCCAATTTTCAAGGCATGTTTATGATAAAGAGAGTGCACTTACCACTGCCATTAAATCTACTTCCTCAAAGAGAATAATAAGAAAACTTCATAGTCCGGAGCTGCTGTCTGAGAAAAGTTGAAACATTTCCCAACATAAAATATCGATCTATACCGTTCAAAATTTAGAAACATGATTTCGGGTAATGGTGTAAAATTTTGAGAAAAATTCAACCGTCGAATTGTGCAAAACCACTTGTATGTTGTGACAGATCCTTTAGAGTTCCTTTATGAGAGGAGGTTAGATTTCAACATGCTTCTAAGCATCATCATACACAAGTTCCTGGAACATTATCTCTCAAGTTGATATACTTATAATTAAGCATATTTCTTCGTATCAATTTGAGTAACTTAGGATTAAACAAGATAACTTATCTGTGCTCTTTTTTTTTTGCGATTATCTTTCTTGATCATTTTGATGAGGATATCATCTTCAGCCAAGTGATGAGATAATCATCACCACATTTTGGCCATCATCTTCGAACATGTGATGGGATCATCTCTGGCACTACGACCATCATCTTTGGCTCCAGCCATCGTCTTTTAATTTAACCATAATTTCAAATGTAATATAAGGTAGAATGTGCAGATCATAATTATAATCATAATCTTATTAAATATAAAATTAGGCAGAATATGCATAAAATTTCTATCATCATATTCATTAAAAAAAAGGAGAATAGCACATTATATATGGAATCTTAAAAAATAATGCTACAACACACATACGTTGGCATCAATATTCATGCTTAAGAATTAATTCTATAATACACGAAGGTGCAATTTTTATTCATATTATAAATCCACAAAATCGGACATCCATCAAAACATATCATGTAATTAATATTATAATATGAAGCTACAAGAAAACTCAACAGTTATCACAAATATTGAAACAAATTTGACCACGATCTGACAAATTTAGTTACTTGTTAGTGTGATTTTGCAGCTTCCACATCAAAGAAATCCAAAGTGCTGATTAAATCTGGGTCCCATCAAGCGTGTCAATTGATGCACATAGATTGGACACCAACATCGAACTTCATACTTCTTCCTGGAGTGATCTTGACAAGCAAAACAAAGCCTCTGGAGGATTCCGAGGGGAGAGCTCCGATGCTTAAGTTAGATTTTGTATCAAGTGTGATCAGGAACAAATGTATTAGAATAGAGACATATTGTGATATGCATAGGGGTTGATCCATGTAAGTTATCCAAATTGTACTGGGATAAATATGCACATTTCATGTATGAATGAGAGTCTTACCATAATAGAATTGCCATATATTCCTGATTCTACAAATATATTCATAGTATAAGATTTTCCAGCAATGATGGGCTTTAGCTTAACATCAATTATCATAATATAACCATGTGGACTTCATCTTGGGATGGCGGGCTTTCATCCCAACATCAGTAATATACACTATTGTAACTAAGGGTTTATATGTGATACCTTAATTTCAATAAGTTTGAAAGATTTTTTATTTAATTTCCTTGACTTAAAGCATTGCATAATAGTTCCATGAATGAATTGACAAGTGGGAGGTGTAGTGGATCCAACTAATAAACATGCACTGTCCTCTTATTAGTTGCAACCAAATGCCAATGACCCTTATAAGAAAAATAACACATATATAAGACCTATACGACATATATTCAAATTTTTTGTCTATGATAGGTTATAATAATAAGGAATTGTTGACTTAAATACTTTTCTAAAGATAAGATAGTCTCTCTTCAGTGGAATGCCCAATTTATTGGATGCTTTTCGGACATAGAAATCCAATCCTGCCAGACCGTTTCTTCTCCATCCATGCTATGTTCCTACAAATATTTCAATTAGCATTGTAACAAAGGATATATGTAAACTGAAGAAAAAAAAGAGTTAAAGTATGTCCTGAATGATAGAGAAAATCGAAGGACACTTACGTTTGACTTGCTGACATGAGCGGTTGAGTTACTTGGTTAAACACCCACAAGTATTCTAAATCGACCCAATAAATAATAGCAGTAAATCAAACCCCAAAAACCAATTCATGAGCATGGAAGAATTAGGTAGTGATCTTATCATGCCCGACGATCAATTCGAACACCATCCTTATCATTTTTACCATTTTGTGGTGTTAGGAGGTTTGGCACTTTCCTAGGTCTCACAAAGTTGGATTTGGGAACTTTATTAATTGGTGGCAGTATTACATTTTTTGGTTCATGTTGCCCCTACCATTTGGCACGATTAGTCTCTTAGACCGTAGGGGACCTTGTTTTTGCATTTCCAACTCTCTTGCATTTCCCATCCTAAATGGGTGCGTACGCATCGTGCACCAATGGAACATCCAAAGAAACCCTAGCTATTTTCTTCGTAATGGGTTTGAATTCATAAAGATGCATTTATTCCTCATAAGAAACATCGACAACATACAATAGTCATATACCATGTGGTGGTTGAAAGGAAAAAATTGCATTGTAACGGAGCTTGCAAAATACGTGGCGTGAGTATAGAATACAGAGAAAAGTTAATAAGACTTTCACATATTCCATGTCATTTTTCACTAACCTTGATGGATGCATTCAAAATGTCTTGACCCTGAAGAATTGTATGTGTTGGATGAACACGCTCTCCATTCACTTCAATATCGACCAGCGAGATTTTAGACATTCCAGAAAGAGGCTCGTAATTAAGGGCTATGTCATCCAAAGTTTTTGGGGAGGCTTAATCCCGTGTGTCATGCTAATAAAATAGTATATACCTAGTCTGCGTAATACTAGTTCGCTACAACCAGTTCGCATGGAGTAAGAAAGTAACCTAACCAAGTCTGTTTGTAATCAATCACTTCCCATACCAAACACAGGAGAACCACTACCATAACATGCCCCACTAAGACCATGATTGGGAACAAGACAAGAAAATAAAAAAATGTCACGACACGATTAAGAGACCTATAAGAAAGGGAGATAAGTACATGCTAAGGGGGTAAGTATTTGAACAAGATACACAATTGATATATTTCCTTAATCTGACTTGGGCGTTGACGTTTCTTCCCGAGGATTTCCCTGACGGTGCTTGACGATAGGAACATGCCGGCTAGCCTTGTTGTTTGTCTCTATCTAGAAGGAACTCCCACATTAGTGGTGCCTACTGTGAGGACAGTTTTTTTATTTTCTTTCTAGGTTTTGATACACCCGAGGATAGTTAGAAATGACTCTAGGGCATCAGGCGTAAAAGATGACATGAGAAATGTCCTGAAGAAAACAAGGAGGTACAAGTACATAATTATAAGGAGGGAATGACCTTCGTAATGGAGAACTACTACGGAAACAAAGGATCCCAGAACTTGAAAATGCAAGAATGAGGACACCAGCTCGATGGCACTAGAAAAAGAACACTACCAGAATTATAACCTTTTACCTTAGTTCTGCAGGGGGTTTTACATCGGTTTTCAGCCATAAAAATCGAGGTAAATATTCATGAGCCGACACCAATACTGATGATAGAGCGAGGTCGGTCCATAGACATAGGTGGCCGACTTCCCAAAAAGCATGCGACATCGTGCAAGACGATGTCGCTAACGGTGCGAAGTTGTCCATGAGGATAGCGGAAGTAATTTATTCTTGTTACTGATGTCGCAAATTTTGATTTAAAATTGCAGTTTTGAACCATGGTAAATGATATTTTTACCTCGATATTCATGAAATATAACTGGAGTAAATATCGATTTGACGAACCCTTGCCGACCAGTCAGTGATGTAGAGTTAAACGAATTCATAGTCCGAGGTCGCACGTAATTGTATGACTAAGGTTAAATTTATGTGCTCTATGAGTAGCTTGTGATGTCACTGATTGTGGCATGGTTTCTGTTACTACATCGTTTTGATTGAGTGACATCGCTCAATTCATGGTACCATTGATCACCCACTGCGAACATTTAGTGATGTCGCTCATGTTTTATCTAGTCAACCTAATGGTAAATTATATAGGTACGACGTCAGTTCTTATGTAAAAAATAGGATTGGAAATTTACCGAAATGTAGAACCGGGTGTCGAACGCCCATCAGATTGCATGTAATTAATCCATGCATAATGCATACAGACAAGAAGAATAAAAACTACACCTTCATTACACAAAGTATATAATCAAAATTCTCACAAAATCAACTATACCATTGATACTCCATACCTTGCTAGAGATCTATATCAAGGCGTCAAAAAATACATTGGAAAGTATCAATTGGCATTTTAGAGAATGATGCTTGCACCAATAAATCAACCTAATCCTAGTTTCTCATATGGTAGATAGATTAAGTAAATGCTTCAAATTCCTTACCATCATAAAGAGCACCCAACTCTAATGTACATCCTCCAAAAACTTGATGGGGTATGGTGATTTGTCCTGGGGAAAAGACTACAACTTGGAGTAATCTCATAATCAGTAAAATGGTTGATGATAGTTGTGAGAATAAGAGATACCTTTTGAAGATCAATTTGATTCTTCTTCACATGCAAGACCAAATCCTTCATAAAGCGCATGCAATAGTAACCGTTTTCCCATGGGGATACTTGCCTTTTATGCTATTGTACGTACAAATTGTACACAAACACATTGTTATTTACTTATAGCAATACTTACTTCAAACTACAATTTGAAGTAAAATCTAACCTTCAGAGATTTCCCCCAGAATCCTTTGCGTCTGCTAATTACGGGATCCATCATCACCTTTGAAACTGTGAATGTAATTGTTTCCAGGGGTGTTTGATGTAATGGATCGAACCAGAACACCGTGTTTGAAGGAAGAAGGATAATGGGCACCATCCAATGTTTGCTACAAAAATGAATTTTTCATTAATTCATTATAATCACATAATTGTTAATAGAATTCAAACAAGAGCAAGGCAGTAAGTAGAGTTGACTCACCTCTCATAATAAGGTGTGATATATATATATATATATATATATATGTATGTATATCAAATTTTCCTTTAGCATCAACTGAGAGATCAAGTAGGCCAAACGTTCTTTCATCACAATATGGTTCATGTTTGATCTTTCTTGAGCAAATGACCCCTATCCACCTTTTGGAAATGGATGCAACAACTTATAAAGATGGTTAATCTTGACATATTCAAGCGAAATGCAATAATTATCGGCGGAATCTATAAAAGAAGAGGTCAACATGAGAGGGGGTTCAATGTCTAACTTAGGTGGTCGAGGTTTGATAAAGACGTCCCTATGTGTAGCAAGAGTACTGGCACCTTGGACCCGGCACGAATGTTCTTTCCTGTTAAGCACAACTCACAGTATGTCTTTTTTCCAACCCCGATGAACTTTCTAGACTCTTGTTTTCATTTTAAATCCTCCTATAAATTACCAATACTTAATATCATTTACTCGAAATTACACTTGAACAAAATCACTCATATTATATCAACAAAAAAGCGAAAAACTTACAATTTGTTGTGCAACCAACTCTGCATCTTTGATGTGGAACTTACCCCCCTTCTTCCCATGACCTTTATATCATTTTAGCCATTTTTCAAATCGGTAAAACTCATCAAGGATGGGATATTCCGTACAATTCCTCGCTTCCTCTTCCGTCATTTCGTGCTCCACCTTTTCAAACATTATAATCTCGAACATTTCCTTCATCATTATTCTTGTAGTTAGTGTGTAACTTCATCGACTCATGGTGTGGTGCATCTTGTTCCTTTTCCAACCTCACTATTTTTTGCTCTTAGACCCTGTAAAATTATCATATCAAATGGTTTGCTTTATGAAATCAACAAGGCAAAACGAGAAGAAAAATTGTAACGCAGTTCCCCTATTTTTTACCAACGTCAGCCACAAGTATATAATGAAATTGCACCAGTCGAATGAATAATATGCGACATTGTATACATTGTTGGGCCAAATCAGTGCCTAGACTTAGTTTATGAACAACATCGCACACTAGTCGGTTGTAACGATTAATAGCATGATTAGTACCGTGCGATGTCATATGTTCACATTGTGTTACTTATTTTGATGCAAAATATGGACCTTTACGA
>JAUOBV010560372.1:0-26599 GCA_032360425.1 Rubia occidens | reverse complement strand
ACTAAGTTAAGTAACGGGCAACCAAAGTAACCTTAGTTATTAGTGTTTACATGTGGAACGTCAGATAAGAGTTAACCATTGATTAGTTAAAGTCAGATATTTTTATTTGTATTTATATATACTAAATCAATTAAGGGTTGAACATTAATTAGTTAATGTCAAAAAAATGTATTCGTATTTATATATTAGGTCAATAAAGAATGATCGTTGATTAATTTAAATCAACTTAGTTATTAGTTAAAGTCAACAAAAGAAGTGAACGATTTTGAAAGTCAAGAAATGTTTTTAGCTTAGAGCGGCTGCGCCTAGCCTATGTAATTTTTGTCTTATTTTTGAAATTTTTGGAGGGAAGATTAAATTTAAAAAAATTTAAGACCGATTTTGGGCACCAATTTTAATTAAATCGGTGTTAATTCAAAAAAAACCGGTGTTAATTTCAAAAAACCAATGTTTATTTCATTTGGGGCACCATTTTCAAAAATTGATGCCAAAAAACCACTGCTAGAGGAGGGTCTTTGTGGTAGTGTCTTTCTCCAATTCTAGCTCGTCAAGTAGAGATTCGTAAACTCCAAATATCCCATGCCCTCCAAAGAATCAAATCCATCTCCACAAATATCCCACATTTTTTTAGATCTTTTATCTTCTTATTGATTTATACCCCCTCAATAAAACACGGAGGTTGTTGTGGATGAAAACCAAATCTTCAGCACGACATGTGCTCAACTTATTTCTCCCAGTGTTGTATGTGTGCCAATTTCGTTCACAGCACCAAGAAGAATTAAGTTGACCAAGTAATTTTAAAGCCAACATTTCAATGGAACTACTGCACCAAAATTATCCCACCAATTCTTAGGATAGGAAGAGTACCTCTTTGTAATCGAAGTTAAATCATCAAAAGAACCTTGCAAGAGTGAGAAGTTTGTGAATTCCTCACAGACTTTATACAACACATAACTATTAAAAACAGTCTATGGAAGACCTTATTCCTTTCGTGAGATATTTGTTTATCTCTATGAGAAGCAACCCTACCTTTATCCTCATCAATCCATTCTTTACTACAAAAATATTCATCGAAATAGTTTAAAATAAATCACATATACGAAAATAAATTTAAAATTTTAAAAGTAGAAATATAATACTGTAGAATTCATACCTTAATTGGGTTCAATGAGTGAGAAAGGCAATGAAGAGAAGTATAGCTCTTAGTCCAACGAGACATAAGGATCTCAATAACAACATTTTGAAATGAAGGAGTTCCCTCTTTGTCAGTCTACGCTTTCACGTTCTCTATCATTGAGTCCTACATCTCATACACCAGGTGAATACATGGTTTGTCAGTGTCACAAAATCTAATCATATCATAGATAGGTTCTGTGAAATCAATTATGTAATCTACCGTATCCCATCATTCATCATTCACAAGTCTATATATTACGAAATATGCCTTTTGCATATCATCCTCTCTCTATGAAGCTCATTCATCACAAATAACCATTGTTTGAAGACCCTGCCTAATAAAGGCCAACCTCATGTTATGGTTCATAATGAATTTCTTAATCTATAGAATGTCTTCATAAACATCAGTAATCCACTTGCACTATTCAAAATTTTCCTCATTACCTCTCATACTTTTTTGGAGCACAATTATTCTACAAAGCAAGATTCAGTGTATGGAAAACACACTGTGTCCAATAAATAAAAGGATTCATGCCCTCTATAATCTCACCATCCCCTTTACAATGGTTTCCAGTGATAGTGTCTCTCTCCAAGTTGCTTTCAATGGTTGCATTAACCACTCAACATGACTCTTATCTCGTTGAAACAATGTAGTCCACGACTTATTATAACTAGGAGGCACATATCTAACTATGTTATGGCTAGCAGTAAAAGTATACAACCTCAAGTAATACAACTCTCTGGCTAAATTAAAAGACACCCCACCAGTGTAAAACATTCTTGTAATTTCTTGATTCAATTGAGCTCGAGAAGATATATCCAGTGCTTTAGTGATCGGAGACATCTCCATTCTTCTTTTCTTGGAGGAAGAATCTATTGTAGATTGAGAAGAACCACCTGAGAAAAAAACGTTTTTAGGTGCTAAATCTTTCTTATTTCTTTAAAACTGATGTTTTAGCCTCCAAAATTCAGCCACATCTTTAGCACACTATTTCTTAAATGTGTCCACAAAATTAAATTAAATGTGTCTTCCATTCATCCTTTTTACACAATCTTTCTACTCCGCATAGATTGCATGTTTCATTGAATATTTCTCAATGCAATTTCATAAGTACACCAATAGAAGGAAAAAATTCATGTTTACATCGTCATTAAATCAAATTATGCAAAATATTGAAAGTTGGTCTAGCACCGGTATTTCATTGAACCATACCGGTGCTGATAATTTGAGGGATTTAAATTTTCCTGAATTATTGGGCGGGAAATTCAAAATTTCATGAATTAAAATAGGCACGATATATAAGTCGGTGCCATATAAAAAATGAGATTTCCCGCCCAACGAATGTTGGGCCGAAAACATTTCTAGTCGAGGCCCATACTATGGGTACCGGTAATCACATCAGTGGAACCAGTATAGTCCTATCGATGATGAAGAGTTAAAAATTATTTTTGACATAACTTCGCTGCCCATAATTTTATTACAGAAAATTTATTTAAAGCAGCCAGTTGTAGCCGCTTTATTGAAAGTAGGCACTGGTATTTTAACAATGGCACCAGTTCAATTATTGGTGCCTGATACTTAGAAACTTTTTTATCCACATCCTTTCCGTTGGAGTCACATTACGTACGCTTTCCTGGAAGAGTAATTTGACCCTGTTACAGCCATGGGCTACATGAAATCTCTTCGAGGATAAAACAATCGGGAAAACCTCTTGTTCTAGAATTGATTCAAGAGAATGCTTTTGAGTAAATTGTGTTTTTCCTTTCTACATATGTCTGAGAAAATTCTTAGAACTTCCCTAGTCTTATTTGTATTCTTCCACACCTTTCACCATGCATGCGTACACATGTATATATAGGGAAAATGAAATGATGTAATAGTTCATCATTCTACAAGTTTACATCTTTATAAGGATATATCTTTCTTGATAAGTTTACTGAGTTTAGCATGTTGCAACACCGTAACCAATACATTGTTCTTAATTCATCCTAATCCTTTCAATAAAATAATTAGTCATTGCGCACCACTACCATCATAATTAAAACAAATTTCAAAATGATACATCTTTCTACACTCTAGGATAAGCCATGTTAGCCATCACAAACACAGTAAATCATTATCCTATCAACTGTAAACTCGTAGATAGTTTATAAAAGTGTGCACTCCACACCACCAAATAGATTTGTGTTTCAAGAAACACCAACAATCCTCCCCCATTTAAATATCATCCTTGATTCGGAAAATCCAACAACTAAACAAGACAAGTGCTTAAATGAAAATGTATTGAAGATTGAAATTTCACCATACTGAATTCCACGTTCCAAATATTACAAAATCAGGGTGTCGCTAAAGATTGGACCCTTGAACCCATTTGAACACTTGAAGATAATTCACACACAAGTTGTTCAAATACAACTCAAAACCTTAAACCGACACTATACAAGCCATGTGTCTCTATCCATTCACGAGTGTATAAAAATCCAAGTCTGGGTTTCTTGAAGCGGCAAGACTTCACACTTCATATAGGTGAATCTCTTTAATCGTACACCTTCAAATGTACTTTGTCAAAGGATCCACCAAGAAGTTAAAACTTCAACCTAACATTCATGTAGGTCCAAACATATTAACTTCGTGATATGAAACTATATATTTAAATCACAAACAATAGGCTTTCCACATTGAATTTTACTCTAACATCGTGTCTGATGAAAATTGGGTATCCCATTATCAAAGATTTAAATAGGCTTCAAACGCATCCCGATCAACGACTTGTTTATCAAGTCCCTAACTAGTCACTTTGTCAAGTGTTCTGATAATTGGGTTTATATTTTACAAAATTAACAGAGATCAGCCATGAGTTAATAACTCACAATTAACAGTGTGTCTAGCTCCCAAGTATCTAAATTTTCATAGTACACTTTACTGTAAGCCTTATCCGCTAACCAGCGTAGGCTGCAAAGAAATTTCATATACCAAATTCCGCAACCATTTTACCTCTTACCACCAGCTTATGTACCCATTCCGCCATTTTTACCAATATTTGAGGTTTCTACTAATTTCATTTCACCTCTTCCTGAGTAAAAATATGGTTACTTTACTTGAATACTCTTGTTTCCGAACATTTTTCAAGAGCCAACCCATCATATTAAAAAATCTAGAGTACGTTCTTTGAATCATAGACCAATAAACAAATTTTAGAATTTATATTCAAAATTTTAAAATTCTAGAATACGTGTTTTGCAACATTATCTATAGTTAACCATTAAATTCATAGCATGTATGTGGACGACCCCGGCCTTGCCCCTATCTACCCCATAGGTAATTCAATAGTAGGAATGGGAGCAACATAATGAATCTTATCTTTTATTCCAAGCCCTCTCCGTGGGTTACTTAAACTAAAGACCACGAGGAGAGGTGGATCAAATTTTGGTGCTGCTGCCAGGGATGTTAGTCTAATGAATTAACGGTTAACTTGTATAGCATTTTAGTTAAGTAGTTAGTGTTGTTTTTGTTTGTTTGCTTTGGTTGGATTTTGGTGTCGATCCTTTGTGATAGCTAGTCCATTTACTTCCAATCCTTGTGCTAGTGTTTCTCTTAGTTGGGTACTTGATGTGTCAATATTATACGATGATTTTGGGATCTTTTGTACTCATTTTGATATGGTTTCGTACTTTAGATACTCTATTTTACCTTGAAATTCTATTGGGAGATTAAAGGGCGACTTTTGCGCTCTTATCACTTTTCTAAGGAATTTTGTGAGACTAATAATTCAAAATTTTGAAGACCATGAAAACTACTTTTGAAGACCATGAAGACTTGAAGGCGTGAAGAATAGATGGCTACACTTAGACAAAAAGAACAAAACCTTTAAAAGAAGCTTACTCTATGTGTCGCGATTTGCTACGCCTGTGTCCCGAGTTGTGACGGGTTGCTGCCCAAATCCACTTTTTGACTTTTTGTACTATAAATATAATATATCATCTCTCCTTCACACATATTTTTCTCCACAATTCTACAGCTCTAAAACCCTTGTTTTCTACCATTTTCATGTTTGTTTATCTTGATTTTATGTTTGAATTGCTATTGTTGTTTAGTATGAATTATAGTAGCTAAACTTAGTCTTGGGAGAAATTGATTAAGGCTTCCAAGCCCATGTCTTGAGGACTATATATGAGTTATTTAATACTATGCTATTTTATATTTATTGTGCTTTGAATGTTTGTTGTTGAATGCATTAATGGTGTTGGAAGTTTGAGTATATGAATTGCTTGTATGATTGCTTGTTACGGTTGGAAAAAAGTAGGTATTTTCCCATCTTTTGATACGGAATCCAAGAGCATGAATTAGAGCCTCTAATATGTTTGATGATTTGATAAATGCTAGATGAATGCGATAATGTCGAATTGTTTGTCATGTTTATTTTGTGTAGCAAATAGGAGAAGTTTATGAACATTGAACGTTCTTGACTAATCTTGTGTAAATGCATGAAATTGTTGAATGCTCAGACATAGTGTAATATTTATAAGTATTACCAAGCTTATTGATTCTTTTTACTTAATTCCATTAATGGGATACTTTTAGGCATTGATCGATTAAAGGAGTCATTGTTGAGGTTTAACAAGAGATGTCGAATTCAGTCTTGTAAACTATTAACAAAGAAGAATAGAAGATTTATCTTCACAACAAAAGGTGAAAGTATTGAATAGGTTGTATGTTCAAGGATAAATAAGAGGTTTGGAAGTGGAAATCAATTGTGCCCAAGGTCTCGTAACTTGTGTTTAATCTCTTCTAGGTAGTTTGTTGTATATTTAGTGGATTTACATTGCTTGCTAGTTAACCTATCTTTAAATTGATGACTTATAAAATCCAACCAAAAATCCTCCTCTTTAAATGCTTTTCTATGTATATGTATCTCTATATATAGTCTAGTATTTACCCCTATATTTGTAAACCATTAGAAAAATACCTATTTTTTGTGGACGGTTCCAATTTTCCACTATTTACTTAATTGTATTTAGTAAGAATTTAGAGCTTATAAATTGTATGTTTGAGATGTACGGTGACGACCTCCCAAATTTTGGCGTCGCTGTCGGGGAAGAGTCGTGTATTTTTAAGTATTCGAGCATATTATGTGTGAATATATGCTACTTGTGAATGTTTGATAGTTTTCTTTAATTTTGTTTTTATTTGATCTTAGGTTAGTTTGGTGTCATATTTTTTGAGTTCTTCGTGTATGATTCGTACTCGATCCTCTTCACAAGAACCCCACACTACTACCCTAAGCTAAAGTTAAATTTGAAAAGGGCTAGGAGTCTTTATTTCGAAAGTGTGAACAACACCCCTCCTAGTGACCATTTTGCAGAACCTTTTACCTCTATGGATCATCAAGAGGAACATGAAGGCGAGAACCCTGGAGGAGGACCTCAACACCCTTACCTTCAAGAGGGAGATGTCCCTTTGAGGCAAATTCCATTGAGGGAAATTATGGCTCCCAACCTTGTGCAACAACCGATGGCATCACTTATCAAGCGGTTGGAGCTACCGGGCATTTTCAGTTTAAATCCGGATTGATACAGTTGCTACCTACATTTCTTGGTAGGCAAGGGGAGGACCCCAACAAACATCTCTCCAAATTTCATATGGTTTGTTGTGGGATGATTCCAGAAAGGATAGATGAAGACCTCTACAAATTGAAAGCATTCTCATTTTCATTGCGAGTACCGCAAGGAATTGGCTCCAGTACCTTCCACCCAAAAATATCATCTCTTGATTGAAGTGAAGAGGAATTTTCTTTCCAAGTACTTCCCGGCATCAAAGTCCACCACCTTGAAAAAAGACATAAGAAATATCCTTCAATGGCTCGAAGAGTCACTCTACGACTATTGGGAGAGGTTTAAAAAGCTTCTATCAAGCTGTCCCTACCTTGGATACACGAAGGGATATTTGGTCTATTATTTCTACAATGGTCTTCTTGATAAAGATCAAAGGCTAGTGAGGGGAGCTAGTGGTGGTTCTCTTGGGAACAAAACTTCGAGACAAGCTATGAAATTCTTGGAGGAGGTAGACGAGGAGTCGAGGAATTATAGCTCAAGGGCCAATTTGAGGAGACATAATCCCAACACAAGGGCTTCTTCCAAAAATGGGAAAGTTGAAGACAAAGTGTCAGCTCTCACTTTTATGGTCAAAACTTTGATGACACAATCCGAGGCTAAACCACAAGTGAAATCTTGTGAAATTTTCTCTTCTTCGCATCCTACGGACGCATGTCCTACTTTGCAATATGACTATGTGAAGGAGGTGAGTACCATAGGATATCAAGGAGGCCAAGGATACAAAAATCAAGGATGTTAAGGAAATCAAGGCTACAATGGACGCTAACAAAATTGGCCAAACAATGCGGCCAATAAAGTTCACCCAAATCTTTAGTAAGGAAATGCACAGGGGTTCAAAGTTCTCAACCCTATCGCTCCCTCAACAGCAATATCAGCCTCCTCAACCTCAATACCAAAGGCTGCAAGATAAACCCCACAATCAAGGTGAAAGTTCGGGATGTCACGGGAGGAAATCATGCAAGCCATTGGGAAATTGACCATATGTGCGGAAAAGGCCGAGAAACACCAAGAGAATACCGACTCCACCATAAAAAATATAGATACTCAAATGAGCCAAATGGCTCAAATCTTGATTCGTTTGGAGGGAAGATATTCGGGAAAACTTCCTTCCCAATTAGAGTTTAACCAATGACAGAATGCGAGTGCTATTACTTTGTGAAGTAGTAAGGAGGTTGGCACTTCCTGAGATAGTGATATTGTTGAAAATGAGCCCACCGTGATTGAGGTGTTCTAGAAGGAAGTGGACGATGAGGCCGAGAAAGTGGCCAATGATAAGGTGAGGAAGGGTAAGGAGAAGGAAGAGGAGATCCTCATTTAGAAATCAACATCCATTTCCGAGACTTCATCCCGTGCTCACAAGAAGATGGTGGAAAGTCCTCCTTATGTGCTGAAACCACAGTTTCCAGAAATTTTGAAGGATAAATGCATGAAAGTGACAGCAAGGACATTTGCGAGGTCTTTGGTAGATGTGAGGTAAATATCTCTCTTGAATGTTATTGAAAAAATTCCTAGATATGCTAAATTTCTTAACGAATTATGTGTTGTGAATAAAAATAAGAGATAAATATAAGCAAAATAATGGGAAAATGAGCATGTTTCCGCTTTGTGTCAAAAAGAGTTACCTCCTAAGTGTAGGGATCCTGGCATATTCACAATCCCTTGTATGATAGGAAACACACGCTTTGTAAAATCCATGCTTGATATAGGTGCATTAATAAATTTGATTCATTACTATTCGTATGAAAGGCTCAGTTTGGGTACTTTGGATAAAACCAGGGTGGTAATCATATTAGCCGATCGTTCTAGTGCATACCCTAAGGTATTGTCGGGAGTTTGTTGGTTAAGAAGGATTCCTAAATATTCTCTTGGGTTTTTATGTCCTTGACATTGAGCATGATAATCATGCTTCCTCAATTTTGTTGGGGGACTTTTTTGAAAACTTGAAGGATGATGATTGATGTGCACAACGGTACCCTTACCATGGAATTTGATGGGATTATATTAGAGTTTAACATAAATGACTCTATGAAGTTTCCTATTGAAGAATATGATTTCCATGCTATAGGTGTTATTAAAGATGTTATGCAAGATGTTTTTAAGTTAAATGGTGGTGATTTCTTGTTAGTTGCGTTGGAATGTGATAGTAATTATGCTTAAAATGTATATTTAATGAGCACTAACTTGAAGGAAAGTTTTGAGGACTTGAATGTTCTTGAGAAGATGAGATCTAGCCCTGTTCCTCTACTTCTAGAGGAGCCAAAGAAACCGGAATTCCTCCCATCGAATGTGAAAGCCCGGTGATTGAGCTAAAACCTTTGCCAAGTGACCTCAAGTACGTATTTCTTTGGGAAGAAGAGACACTACCGCTCATCATTTCAAGTAAGTTCACCCAAGAGCAAGATGATAAGTTAATGGTGGTGTTTCATGAAAACAAGGAAGCAGTTGGATGGACTATTGCCGACATCAAAGGCATTAAGTCCATCCACATGCATGCACCAAATCTTTTAGAAGATGATGCAAATCCAGTGCGACAACTCCAATGTCTCTTCAATCCACCTATTATGGAGGTGATGAGGGAGGAGATCCTCAAATTGCTTCAAGCGGGGATGCTTTGTTCGATCTCGAAAAGTAATGGGTGAGCCCAACTAAAGTGGTGCCAAAGAAGAGTGGGGAGACGATAGTTGAGAATGAGAAAGGTGACCTGGTGCTCACTCATATCCAAAACGGGTTGCAAGTTTGCATTGACTATCGGAGGCTAAATGCGATAACCCGGAAGGATCATTTCCCGATATCATTTATTGATCAAATGCTCAAGACGCTCGCGATTCATCCATGCTATTGCTTCTCGGATGGGTACTCAGGGTATTTTCAAGTAACCATAGCTCCGGAAGACCAAGAGAAAACCACCTTCACGTGCCCCTTTGGTATGTTTGCTAACCAGCATCTGTCTTTTGGGCTATGTAATACCCCCACTACTTTCCAAAGGTGTAAAAGCATTTTCTCTGAATTTGTGGAAAAGTTTGTTGAAGTGCCCATGGATGATTTCACCATTCATGGTAATTCTTTTGACAATTTTATAGCATATGTAGCAAAAGTTCTAAAGCATTGCATTGATCATAATCTTGTGTTAAATTCCGAGAAATGTCATTTTATGGTAGAACAAGGCATTTTCTTAGGCCACATTATCTCCTCTAAGGGTATTGAGGTAGACAAGACAAAGATAGAAAAAATTCAAACTTTGCCTTATCTTACTATTGTGCGCAATGTGCGCTCTTTTCTTAGTCATGCAGGATTCTACCACCGGTTCATTATGGATTTTTCCAAAATTGCATCCCCTTTGTGCAAGTTGTTGCAAAAGGAGGCAAAATTTGTGGTGGACGAGGGTTGTAAAAGGGTCTTCAAGCCCCTATCATTAAACCTCCTGATTGGTCCATGCCTTTTGAAATCATGTGCAATGCAAGTGATTATACCATCGAAGCACTGCTTGGGAAAGAGTAGGGAGGGTGCTTCACGCCATTTACTATACATCCATGACTCTAAATGAGGCCCAATGAAACTACTCCACCATGGTAAAAAAGTTGCAAGCGGTGGTATTTTCTCCAGAAAAATTTTGATCTTATTTTCTTGGTACCAAAGTTATTGTATGCAATAACCACGCAGTGCTTATCACTTAATGATGAAGAAAGAGTCCAGGCCATGATTGATTAGATGGATCTTGCTTTTGAGCTAGTTTGGCATTGAGGTACAAGAGAAGAAAGACACGTAGAACCTTGTAGCAGATCACTTAAGCCAGTTGGTTCCAAGCCAAGAAGTTGAGGTAAAGTCACCAATGACAGCAAATAAGAGAAAATTTCCCCCAATGAATTTTTTTTTGCAATTGGGAACCTCCAACCGTGGTATGCCGACATTGTGAATTTCCTCATCTCCGGTAAATTTCCTCTCCATTTTACAAAGGTTCAAAGGGATAAGCTAAGAAGTGATGCTAAATATTGTGTGTGGGATGATCCTTTTTGTGGAAACATTGTGTAGATAAAGTTGTTAGGAGATGTGTCCCCGATAATGAAGTACATTTAATTCTTCCCTTTTGTCATTCTTATGCATGTGGCTGTTATTTAGGAGCAAATAGGACCACTAGTAAAGTCCTAGAAAGTGGTTTTTTATTAGCCTACATTGAATAAACATGCGATGAATGTCAAAGGATAAGAAATATCTCTTCGAGGAATGAAATGCCTCAAAAGACTATTTTTTATTGTGAAATCTTTGATGTTTTGGGCATTGATTTTATGGGTCTTTTTCCTAATTCTTGTGGCTTTACATACATACTTCTTGCCATTGATTATGTTTCCAAGTGGGTTGAAGTAAAACCCACTAGAACTGATGATTCCAAAGTGGTTGTATATTTCTTGACAGATATCATCTTCTCTAGGTTTGGTGTCCCTCAAGCCTTGATTAGTGACCGTGGCACCCATTTTTGTAATACGAAAATAGAAGCACTTTTGAAGAAGTATGGCGTCACACATAAGACATCCATTGCCTATCACCCAAAAACCAATGGCCAAGCTGAAGTTTCCAATAGGGAAATCAAGTTCATCCTTCAAAAGACGGTTAACTATAGTTGAAAGGGTTGGAGTTCTCAGTTGAATGACACCTCGTGGGCATATAGGGCGGTTTACAAGACACCAATCGGTATGTCACCATATCAGTTGATCATTGGAAAGCATGCCACTTACCGGTGGAAATAAAGTACAAGGCTTATTAGGCGGTCAAGAACTTCCACCTTGATAAAGATGAGGTCGGTTTGCATAGGAAGTTACAATTGCAAGAATTGGAAGGAATACAGAGAGAGTCCTATGAAAATGCAATGCTGAAATCTACCTGGAGAAGATAAAGGCTTGGCATGACAAGATGATTAATAGGATGGAATTTTAATTAGGTCAAAAAGTTCTCCTATTTCAATACCTCCTTCGTTTATTTCCCGGTAAGTTGAGGTCACAGTAGATTGGCTCTTTTGAGGTTGTAAACCTCATGGTGCAGTGGAAATATTGGATCGAGCTAAGTCCAATTCCTTCAAGGGAAATGGACAACGTTTAAAACCTTACCACGAAAGCTTTATGCCAAAAACATGAGAAAATGATGATCTTCTTGATCTGGTTTGTGAGTAAGCCCCAAGAAGGGAGGTAATTCATGCCGACGATGTTAAATAAACTTGGTTTTGTTCATCCAGATCGTCAGTCTAGACTTTCTGTTGATGTTCTTTCAATTTAAGTTTTTACCATTAATTTCATTATTTTTCCTTGTTCTTTTCACGGGTGTGTTTGTCCATGATTTTGTAGCCAATAGAAATGCATTGCACCATATGGATGAAGGAGTGAAATCTATAAGAAGGGAAGAAAGGCTTGGAAGTTAGTAACTTTGAATTTTTTTTCCATTTATGGGAGACCCTGTCTATCGCGAGATGGAATTTTTGACAACTCCCAACTTCATTTTTTTGCAACTCGCGACGAGCTTTTTGCGATCGCGATGAACTTTTTGCGATCGCGACCAAAATCATAACCAAAGTTTGAAAATGTGAAATTACAGGTACAATATTTTGTAAGTCGAAAAGGAGTTGTTGCGAGTCGTGACACACCGTTGCAAGTCGCGATACACATGTCACGAACATGACAAAATCAGGAAGAATCAGGAGATATTCCAACTCCCAATTCAATTTTGATGCTATTCGCAACATTTCCATTGTGGTCGCGACAAAAATCAAAAAGTTTTGGAAAAAATATCAACTCCCAAGTCAATATTTTTGCGAGTCGCAATGGACCTATCGCAAGTCATAGCAGACTGTCACGAGCCGCGATAGTCTTGTCACGATCTCGCTAAAAATCATAAAGAGTTTGAAAAAAAATACAAGTCCCAGTATCGAATTTTCGTTACTCGCAAAAGGTCTGTAGCGAGTGCGATAGTCCTTTGAATTCTGAGAGTCCGTTAACCTCTTTGTCACGACTCGCAACAATCCTATCGTGAGTTGCGACACTGCAGCTATCAGAAAAAATGGGCAGAACCCAATTTTTTCCAGCCAATCCTCTCAACTCCGCCGCTCTTCCACCATAACCACCACAGCACCGCCATTCTCCCACCAAATCTGGGTGAAAATCACCATTTAAGCCGGCTAGAATCATTCCCATACTGACTCCCAATCGATTTCCATCCCATTTCACCCCAAATCTTACCAAAATCAGCCAAGAACTCGAAACCCTAACATTTGGGGATTTCAAATTCACTAGTGAATAGAGTCAGAATTCTTGTGGGCTCAGTTAATCCATCACCCTAGGCATCTAATTGGTACATTCTTTCACTTCTTTGCTCTTAAATTGGGATATTGGTTTAATTGTGGATTTTTGTGAATATGTCAATTTACGGGAATCGTTGAACTGTGGATGAAATGTTGTATTATGGATTTGGAAATGTTTATATGGTGTTCATAATTTAATTTTGGGTGAGAACTAGTAGGAATTGATATTTTCTAGTTTTGTTTTGGCATTTGATAATGAAATTATTGGATTTTATGGTTATAATGATGTTGTGGTTATTTTGTGGCTATAGTTTATTCTTTTGGTTAATATGTTACCTATGGTGTTTTTGGATAGATACTTCGGAAATTGTTGACATTAGCTAATTCACCAATGTTTGTGCTTCTACGAAATTACATATAGGATATATGTTAAGTTAGATTGGTGATATAAAAGGGCATACTATGTGTGTTAGCTATATGTAGATCTCGAATTGTTGAAAATTAAAATGCTTGGTCTAAATTGCTTAAACATGACATAATTGTGGCATAGTATAATAAGCAATGCATATAGATAGAATTTTACATGTGTGGACAAATAAATATTCTCTCATCTTTGTAGTAGATTTTTGATGATTATAGTGTGTCGACTACGCCATTTTGATTATAATATCTATAATGATGCTTGGATGTTTATCAATGTGTGTTACATACTTTGGGGAAATAATATCCTGGTTATGATTACATGATTTTTGTCCATTATATCCTTGTGCATTTGACATTGTTTGATATGATTGATACACATTCCTCTGAAGAGACCTAGACCTACTCAACCTGTGAGCTCATCCTCTCTAACTCTGCCTCCTCCACATGTAGCCGAGCCAGCACCACCAACTCCTATGGACAAATTTATGGGCTTGCGCCGAATCACCGGCGCTTATGTTGTTAGGTAGGACATGTTAGCCTCAAGGAAGATCCAGGAGATATTTTTCGCTGATGAGAGAGCGTTGGATGTTCTTCAGCTGAAAGAGCCAGTCCTATGTCTCCTCGATAAAAGAGATGTGAAAGGTTTCTTTTCCCAAGGTGCACCCACCTACTGGAGATACACCTTGAAGTTCTTATCCACGGTGAAGGTATACACTGAGAAGGATAGAGTGCACTGCGAGAGGTTAATTCGGTTTCATCTGAATAACCAATCCATTGAGATGAGACTATCGGAGATTTATGAGGCATTTGGTTGGGATGGAGCAGAGCTCCAGGTGAGGTTCGACCCAGAGAGTCATACCCCCACCACGGAGAAGAAATTCTTATTTTTGTACACTATCACCAAGAAGGTGCGGAACGTGAGGGATAAGAACAATGTGATCATCCACCCTACCCCTTTGATGTGTAGATTGGCTGCTCTCCATCACATTTTTCTATCGCACTGAGGCAACCAATATGCCGATTGAAGAGATTCTCTATTTGTAGTAGTTTATTAGTGAGGGCAAAAGATGTGTGGCTAGGTTGATTTATGGGTCACGAGGGTCCTTGAGGCGGTAAAGAAAGACAAGGGTGAGATATCAGTAGGGGCGTGATTACCCTCCTTGCAGAGTATTTGCGCATCGCCACCCATGTGGGCCTTCAGCGACTTGGTAGAGGTGAGTCCTATCACATCACATTGACTCGGATGGCCAACTTCCACCTGATCAAGATTATGATGGATCCAGGGAAATTTCATTGGTTGTATGGGGCTGGTGGTATCACATTCATGAAGTTTTCACAGCTCCAGCGTACTAAGCTAGAGATGGATACCCCGGTGACTGATTGGCGATCGAGCCATATGCTGAGTCCAGGCATGGATTTCTGCTGGAGCTTAATAACCTCCCGGTCCGGACTGACGAGGGTACTTTTCCATATACCTAGGATCCTCCGTAGGCACCACATTATCCACCTCCTTCCCTATAGCAGCGTCAACCCGATCTGATGCAGGAAGATCGCAGCCGCCACAACCAGTTCCAGCAACCGCCTCCATATTTCTACTATCGACTACACGGCATTATATATTAGCACAACCTATATATATAGTGAAACCTTTTGGATATGAATGAAGAGATTGATCAGCTCGTATCCAGCATCTAGGACATGCAGACACGCTCTGATGGCAAACTAGGCCCAGACCCCGGGACAGCGAAGCGCAGGGTGAAGCGTTAGAGGAATAAAGAGTAGATGGATCTTCATCAGCAGCGCTAGAGAGATAGCGGTTCATCCTAACATTAGTGATTGTGAGCAAATTTTAATTTCGCCCTCCCCTACTTTGATTTGTATTGTGTTTTGCCCTGTTTTGTCTACATTGAGGGCAATGTAGTGTTTAAGTGTGGGGATGGGATTTATCATTTACTATTTTCTTTTGGGATAATTTACACTTTGATATTCTAGATATTTGTTTTGGTTTTAGGATGTTATGATTTATGTATTCGGATGGTTTTGTAGCTTTGACACGCGGAAGCTCTTTTGCTAATTTTGACTATAAAAACATGTAAAATGAAAATATTTGATAATTTTGAAGAAAAAAATATAAAATAGAAAAGAACAAAAATAAAAATAAAAATAAAAATAACACCCGATAAGTTGAAAATCTAAGAGGGCAATTTAGACAACATTGGGGGCCTAGATAGGTCGAAAACTCGAAAGGGAGGCCTAGGCAAAAATGAGAGGCTAAATGTGTGGGCGAGATGTGAGCCAAAATAAAAGTGATGTGTGGCTGGGATGAAAACCCAAAAGTACTCCTAGGAAAAATGAGAGAAAGAGGGAAAAAGAAAAAAAAGTTTTACAATTTACTCATTTGTCATCATTAAAGTCATCAGGTTCCGGTTAGCACATGGATGGATCAGGTTGCCTAGCATCATGGGCCTTCTTGGGATTGGGTGATTTAGCGGGGAAAACGAAGTAAGGTATGAAATTCTTGATTGTTGGTATACTTCATTTTTGGGTTGGTATGTTGGTATGATTGAGTGCAGCATGTATTTGAACATTTGACATGGTTTTGAATTCACTTGATACCATTGGATTTTGGGAATATCAATTCAAGATTTGGAAATGTTTCTATGGGAATTAGCGAATTGATAAGTGGTATATTTTCCTAGATTTAGGAATGGGGGTATGTGATAAAATTCTCATTTGATCTTTGATTTTGGGACTTATGATATTGAGAGTTTTTCAATCTTTGATTGGGGTAATATTTGTATTAGGGTGGGGGATATGTGAACTTCTTTGTGTTCTTGAATCTTTTCTTACTCGAGTACGAGTAAGGTTCAAGTGCGGGGAGGTTTGATGTGTCCATATTCAACGGTGATTTTGAGATATTTTTTACTCATTTTGGTATGCTTTCATGCTTTAGATACTCCATTTTACCTTGAAGGCGACTTTAGCGCTCTTCACTTTTCTAAGGATATTTGTGAGACAAGGTAATAATTCAAAGATTTGAAGACCATGAAGCCTACTTTTGAAGAAAATGAAGAAAATAAAGACCATGAAGACTTGAAGACATGAAGAAGAGATGGATACAATTAGACAAGAAGAAGAAAACCTTTAAAAGCAGCTTACTCTATCTATCACGACGCCTGTGTCGTGAGTCGCGACAGGTTGCTGCCCTGATCCACTTTTTGACCTTTTGTACTATAAATTCCATCTTATCATCTCTCCTTCACACATCCTTTTCTCCCCAATTCTACAGCTCTAAAACCCTAGTTTCTACCATTTTCATCTTTGTTTTATCTTGAATTTTTGTTTGAATTTCTATTGTTGTTTAGTATGAATTCTAGTAGCTAAACTTAGGGGTTCCAAGACAATATCTTGAGAACTATATATGAGCTTTTTAATGATCTGATGTTGTGTATTTATCGTGCTTTGAATGTTTGCTGTTGATTGAATTAATGGTGTTGGAAGTTTGAGTATATGAATTACATGTATGATTACATTTTAGGGTTGGGAGAAACTAGCTATTTTCCCCTCTTTTGATATGGAATCAAAGAGCATGAATTGCAGCCTCTAATATGGTTGATGATTTGATAAATGCTAGATGAATGTGATAATGTCGAATTCTTTGTCATGTTTGTTTTGTGTAGCAAGTAGGAGAAGTTTATGAACGTGGAACGTTCTTGACTAATCCTGTGTAAATGCATGAATTGGTTCAATGCTTAGACACGGTGTAGCGTTTATAAGTATTACCAAGTTTGTTGATTCTTCGTACTTAATGCCATTAATGGGATATTTTTAGGCATTGATCAACTAAAAGAGTTATTAGTGAGGTTTACAGGAGATGTCGAATTCACTCTTGTAAACTATTAAAAAAGAAGGATAGAATATTTATCTTCATAACAAGTAGTGAAAGTATTGAATAGGTTGTATGTTCATGGATAGATAAGAGGCTTGGAAGTGGAAATAAATTGCGCCCAAAGTCTCGTAACTTATGTTTAATCTCTTCCTAGTAGTTTTTTCATATTTAATGTATTGACATTGCTTAGTAGTTAACCTATCATTAAATTCATAACTTAGAAAAACCAACCAACCCCACCCCCCCTTTCTTTACATGCTTTTATATGTGTATGTATATTTATATCTATATATAGTCTACTATTTACCCTTATATGTGTAAACCCTTAGAAAAATCCCTATTCTTTATGGACGGCCACGATTTGCCACTATCTACATAATTGTATTTAGTATGCATTTAGGGCTTATAAATTATATTTTTGAGAGGTACGACAATGACCTCATAGTACTATTTATTTTCTATTTTATAGTACTACCTGTAGCACGAAGCAAGGTACACTACACTATCTAATGGAAAACGCAGGTAGTTAGAGATCAAGGATAAGTAGAGCTAGAGTAGGGGTTCCACAAGAACCATCCGTTGTAGTAGAGGAGACCTTAGATATGGTGGAGAACAACTGCACACTTAGGGAGTTGATGGCTCCAAACTTGGAGAATCAATCCCTATGCATTGTCTTCCCACCTTTGCCACCGAATGTGACTTGTGAACTGAAGACTTGCATGATCCAATTCCTACCTACATTCCATGGGATAACTGGTGAAAATCCAAACAAGCACTTATCGGAATTTCACTTTGTATGCACCAATATGAAGCCGCCCGGAGTTTTGGAAGAAGACTACAACTTAATTAAGATTCTTTCCTTTCTCACTACGGGACACAGCCAAGGATTGGTTATATTATCTCCCGAATGGGTGTATCACTTCTCAGATGGACATGAAACAGAGGTTCTTTAATAACTACGTTCTAGCTTCCAAGTCCGCAAGTCTAAAGAAGCAGCTTTCCAATATTTTGCAAATGGCAAATGTGTCTGTGTATGAGTATTGGGAAAGGTTCAAGATATTGTTTACAACTTTCCCCTATTATACATTTAAAGAAGGTGATTTTGTGTACTTCTTCTTTGAAGGCCTTTGTGACGAGGATATGAGAATGGTTAATAAGGAGTGCAATGGCTCCGTAGCCAACAAGAGTCCAAAGGATGCAATGGAATTGTTCGAGGAAGTAGGCAACGGGACAAGGAAATTTAGTACCCGTTCCCTTTTGAAGACTTTAGATGTGCCGACTCACTCTCCTAAGTTTGAAGTGCAAGTCCAAGCACTTGCCTCAATGATGATAGAATTTATGAAGGGGAGAGCTCAAGTCCAGGTGTGTAGTATATGTAGTCTTGATCATTCTTTCCACACATGTTCGCAAGTAGTGGAATATTTTTAAGAAGTAAAAGAGTTGGACTTCAATGGTGGTAAAAGGAAAATTTTTACTGGGGGGACAACAAAAAACCAGGGTGGAGATAGAAAAGATCCATACGCAAATACCTTCAATCCTAGATATCACGATCACCCCAACTTTCATTGGTGCGAGGAGACTCAAGAGTGCAATCGAGGTGGACAACCTCAATCATAATCCTACCCTAGGGAGAAGGTTCCCCCTCCAACAACGTTTCTTTGTACAAGTTGGACCGGGAGGAGATCTTGGATGCGATAGCTCAATTGTCAAAGAAGAATGACGTGTTCGTAGAGCGGACAAGGAGAGAAATTGAGGAGCTTGGTACTAGAGCATTTTCGAAAATCAAGAATCTCAAAGTTCAAGTGGTCCAAATCTCGGTGAGCCTACTTAAGGCTAGGGAATCCATAAAGTTGGTTTCCCAACTCAAGGTAAATCCAAGGAATGTTAGTGCATTAAATTTGAGGGGCGGAAAGGAAGTGCGCGGGCCAAAAAAGGAAATCTTACAAGAGGATTATTTGATTGTGGAAGGCGACTAGATGAACCTTGAAGAGCGTGAGATAGTTATATAAGAGGATCCCTTCAAAGAGCTCCCCATCACAGAGGTGAGGGTGATCCCTCCACCACCTTTTCCTTGTGCACTTAGGGGAAGGCCGAATGTGGCAACCAATGAGGCACACATTCGTAAAATCTTTGAGAAGGTGAAGGTTAGCATTCCTATCTTGGATGTGATTGATCTTGTTCTCTCTTATGCTAAATTTTTTAAAAATACATGTACTAAGAAAAGGAATAAACTAACTAAGAAAGTAGGCCAATTTAAAATAAGTGGAGTAGCTACTTTAGCTCATAAGAAACTTGCCTAGGAAATGCGATGGCCCCGGAATGTTTTCAATCTCTATTTCCTTAGGTGGTAAGTTAGTGAAAAATGCTATGATTGATTTGGGTGCATCTGTTAATGTGATTCTTTTTAGCCTTTATGGGAACCTAGACATAGGTGAACTTAAGGAAAGTAGGGTAATTTTCCAACTAGCAGATCATTCAAAAGCTAGCTCTAGAGGTATAGTTAAGGATGTTATGGTTAGAGTAGACAATTTAGTGTTTCCGGGGGACTTCTGTGTCCTTGATGTAGTGCACGATGGTGGTGCACCCTCAATATTATTGAGGAGACCTTTTCCAAAAATGTCAAGGACTAAGATAGATGTTCATTTGGAGACACCAATCCCAGAAGATGACATTGATAAGGTGGGATTTGAAATTTATAAGTCTAAGCATGATTCACCTATTTCCTCTCTTGTGTGTAATGGCATATCCATGTGTGATGAGCTTGTTCAATTTGATGAGCCTTGCATGATTAATGGGAATGAATGCATACATGTGTTCCTTGATGATGATGAGAGTGGTAAGTTAAACCATATCTTGAGCTTTAATTGTGATGACCATGTTGACGATACCTATGCTATGCCTGATTTTAGTGATGAAATTTTGATTGTGGATTATTTTTCTATGGCCACTAACATGCAACGGTCGGTGGAGAGTGGTGAGGACGTACAAAATCCTCAACCACATCCTAAGCTTGAATACTTAGCGAAAGGATCGACATTGGTTAAGGAAGATGATTTCGATGGTAATGAAGTATTGCCCAATATAGAGACCTTACATGTTCTATCTTAATTGAATGAACCTTCTAATGATGAAATTATTGATGAACATGTTTCTCCTAGTGTGCTTAAAGATGCTTTGCTTCCAATTTCTAAAACTAACGTGCAGTGGAGAAGGAAGCGGGTTAAGGAATTAAAACATTCTAAACCCCTTCCTACTCCCATATTCTACAAAAATGTGTCTACTATGGTGAAATGTTGATGTGTTTTGTACGTATCTCCCAAGGTAAAGGGTAAACCTAAGGCAATGTGGAGACCCTTCCATACAGACATGGTTATGGGTGGTATCAAGGACAATGATTTCGGTGACCCATTAACCTATTTTTGCTAATTTAAAATAGTGCATGAGGTAATAAGTCATGAGGACGACAATAAGATAACGGTGTTTTCATTTTTTGTTCCTAGTGGGTTTTGAAATTTTTATGATTGTTGGACTGTACTGGAGTTTTTGTGGCATTTTTAGGTATTGTTAGTGATTAAATTTTGTCTGGAATAGTGCTACTCTTGGTTTTCGTGATTTTTGAGTGAGGGGATTTTTGCAACAAAAGTTGGAAGGAGTAAAGCTTGGCACTGACCGTGCCAGCCTCGTGCCAAAATAGGCCAGCACGAATCGTGCTAAATCATGCATGCACGAGGCATTCAAGCTGGCACGGGCCGTGTAGATGAATGTTGACCGTACTATCTAGGCCCACCAATCAAAAAGTTCAAAACCTTTATACATGCCTCGTGCCCACCCCTTCTTCTTAATTCTCCATCTTCCTTAAAAACCAGAACCCGCGTCTCTTCCTTCTATTTTCCCCATATCTCTCTCTATTCTTCTCCGAATTACCTCCAACTTGTATCAAAACCATTATTTTCAAAAAACTACAAAACCCATAGATTATTGCGCCCAAAAATATCTCAATTTAGCCAGATTTTTTAAATTTTAGTCGGCCCTTCTCTTGAGTTTTCTCCCAATAATTAGACTTGTTATCTTTTCCGGGTGTCAAAGATTGATGCAATCTTGTCTAGGAGGAGTACTATAGGCTCTACAAGCACAAATCCATAAGAATTCAGCTCTAATCCTCACCTGAGGTACTCGGCTGACACAATTTTGGAATTTGTGCATTTTTTGAGTTTTTAGATTTTTTGGGGATTTGCATGCTTAGGATTTTTTTTAAAGAGGACCTTAGTTGTGATTATATATTCTTGAGAGATTTTTGAGTTCGGGTTAGTTAGTGAGAATTGTTGAATTATTATTGTTGTTAGTGTTATTTTTACTCATTCCATCATGCCATGTAGACAGAGAGGTGAGTCGAGTGTGTCCTTTATGGGTTTAACCATGCTTTCTTCAGAGCAGAAGGAGCAATGAAGTTATCTTGTGGGACTCCCCATCATCAAGACCAAGTTTTTAGATGAAACGACCTTAAAGAAACTCAACCTCTACAAACCGGTCTAAGTGCTCCTGAGAAGGATATGGATAAACGATTTCACGGAGAAAGCAACCCCTTCTTATAACAGATACACCCTGGATTTTTCGGCGACTATTAGGCTTGGGGTGAACAGATTTGGGGGGAAGGTCATCGAGTTCTATCTAGGGGACATGGATAGATCTATGACACACAAGGAGGTTGCCACATGCTTTGGGTGAAAGCATTACACTGAGGTGGATGGACATGCTTAGGATACTGTAGGTTTTGACGTTCATACGTTCTGGCCCATCATCACCCAAAGGCCACGGGAAAAGGCGAGCAAGAATAGTGACACAGTGCATCCAGCACTCAGATATGTGGCGAGGCTATTAAGCACAGTGGTGATGTGCCAAGGAGAGGCCATCACTATTACTGATCGGGAGATCAGGATCCTGTGGTCTGTTTGCACTAGGTGAGCTTGCCCCAATCCTGTGGAGGACTTCATCAACCAGTGCTATCATCTTTCCAGGAGGTGGTCGGGGAAGATAGCAATTAGGGGTATGATATCGCTCTCAGTTCCTCACTTTCGCCTACCAGTCAGCGATAATATGTGGGAGAATTGGAACTCCCTATACACCCAAACTTATGCAACCTTTGAAGAGGTGAAGATGATACATCTACAGAATAGGTTGACTTACCAGTGCTATAAAGACGTACGCTTCATGAGACTTCCCCAATCCGGTAGGACCAAGTTAGCCAAGACATTCAGGATGCAGGATCTTATCATACAACCCGATTAGGGTGAACATTTTGTAATGGAAGGCCCCTGGGAAGAGTAGGATGAAAAGCAGGGGGATGAGGACGACAAGGTTCCGATTAATGATCATCAGATCCCAGCACAGTCCCCCCACATTGAACAGTAGTAGTTCCAGCTACCACTTATGTTTGTGCTTCCAGTAGCTGAGCCTCAGTTCTTTCCACAACCGATGTTTGCGCCACCACCTCGAGTTGAGCATCAGTATGTGCCACCACTGCCTTAACAGGGGGACCGATCGATATTCAGGAGGATACCTATTATCTAACAGAGCACTGTTCACACATGCATGACTAGTCTTCCCATAATGATTATTTTGTAGAGTCTAGCAGGCATAACAGTAGAGGGCCACCTCTGGGTCCCGAGCAGCCACAACAGCATAGCATCTCTTTTCCATCCCAACACCATCCATTCAGCCGACTCTGGAAGCACGGTTCTCAACGTTTCTAGTCAGCATCGTCCTATGATATATGGTATAGGCCACCTAGACATGTTTGATAGGGTGGATGATCAGTTTCAGTATCTGAGGATGGATATGGGCTTGATGCAACATGACATGAGGGACATCACAGGCACGTTGAGGACAACAAGTATTGGAGATGGGCTTCATAGCAGGATCTGCACGGACAGGAGCATAGAGAACGACGTGGCAGATGGTGTTGAGGAGGTTTTGGTGTTTCCAACTTTTCTTTTCACCTTGATCACATGCATTAGGGACAATGAACAAACTAAGTGTGGGGAGGGGTTGGAACGCCTTCATGGTAGCATCTCCCATGTTTCTACTTTTATCTATTTTTGCTTTGTTGTGATGATGGCTATGTTCCCTTTCCTTTGTTTTCCCTCACTTTGTTTTTCAAAACTTTGGTTGTTTGTTTGCTTTTGGTGTGAGGGCACCATTTATAGTTTGTTGGCGATGCTTTGGAAACACTTTAGGGGAGTCATTTTTTGTTTCAATCATCTTCATGTAGTATAAAACCCACCTTTGGGACATTTTCTGCTACACCAAAAAATAAAAATAAAAATAATACCTGGCTAAGTCAAAAACCTGAAAGGGCAACTTAGAAAAAAATAGAAAAGGCCCAGATAGGTTGAAAAAATTATGCAAAATTGAGAGGCCATGGTGTGAAGAAAAATGTTAGGTGAGCTCAACATGTGTTTGAAGCTAGGATGAAAACCCGAGCTGCTCCTAGGAAAAATGAGAGAAATTGACAGAAAATGGAAACGTATTGAACATCTAATGGATTGTCATTGGCGGCTTGTTTGGTAAAGTAAGTTAGCTTCACACTTACCCAATACACCTTGTTTTTTTATCAGTTTGATTTGGTTGGTTAGGTTACTTTAGCTTCTTCGGGGAGAGTAAAAGTTGTGAGATTCTTACATTTTTTAGGGAACTAGGATAGCTTATGAATAAATTTGAAAGTATTGGTTAACTTATCCTTGCATGCTACTTTCATCTTGGATATTTTCTCATTTTTGTTTACTCAAGGATGAGTAAAGGTTTAACAGTGGGGGAATTGATTTGCACCTAATGCATGCTTTAACCAATGCATTTGACACGTTTGTAATGGTGTTTTTGTCGGTTGATGGCTAGTTTTAGTTAGGTTTACATTACAAAGGGTGTAGATGACCATTGTTGGTTTTCTTATCTAAATCCCTAGTTTGTAGAGTTAATTGGATCTAATGGACACTATGTCCTAACGAAATCCTAGATTCTTTTTTTGGGAGCTTATTGTTAGGATGCTCGGGAACACTTTGGCGTAGTTTTGTAGAAGACCCTCCGCAAAGGTGATAGTAGATATTAGAAAGCCATCCACAAAGGTGGTAGTAGATATTAGAATGCCATCTGCAAGGGTGGTAGTAGACAGAACGCCGGGAGTCAAAACGTGGTAGTAGATGGATTCAAGCCGAGAAGAAAAAAGACATTGAGTCCGACAATTGTAGACTCGGAAAGGTCATGCCAGCCAACACGGTCCATTCCGAAGGTCCTTGGCACGATCCCTTGATTCAATACGGCCCGTGTCGGTGACATGTCTCCTGCGGCTAAGTATGGCCACGGGCCGTGCCATTTAACACGGCATGTGCCGCTCCAAAGTCAACAATCGAAGACCAACCCATAAGGTGTAAAGATTTATCCACCTTGCCATTAGTATGCTCCGAAATTGACTCCCAGCCGAAGGCTAACAAGGATAAACACGACCTGCATCGTTCAGAAGAGGAAAATCATGCATCCAGCCAGTGGCCTAAGAGGATCCATACAGCCCGTGTCGTTCTATTGATTAAGGAAGAGTCCTAGACAGCGACCCGGGATGAATGGTGTGGCGGCATGCTCAGACAGCCAGGAGAAGAGCCCCAACTGCCAGCCCATGTTGAATGGCACGGGCTGTGCCACGAAATATCAACATGGGTCGTGTTCTATAGCACGGTCCGTGCCAAGGTTTCTAGGGTTTTTGGTCAATTTTTGGGGCTTTTTCGAGGCCCAATTCCCTACTATTCTAAATATGACCCTATGTCTACTTAGGTTTCAAGTGCTAAAGTTGGGTTTTCATTATTTTCATTATCCTAAGAGTAGGTAGAGAGAGAAAGATAATAACCCTTCTCCCTAATTTATTTATCCTTGTTTGTTCCCAAATGACATTGAATCCAATAAAATACTTATGTTCAATGCTTAGAGAGTAGTGATTTAGCTTGGAGATCTTTACTTGTTTTCATGACTTGGTAACATAGTATTTCCCAAAGTGACTTCTCTTGTCCAAAGGAACCGCCTTTAATAGACCTGTTCTCCACTAGTGTAGTATTTGATGGCATAGTTGTGTGCGATAGATTTTTGGTGACTTCTATTACTATCTATAGATTATTTCTTTCTTAGTGTAGTCTATAGATTTTTTATATCTAGTGTGATCTTCTCTTGTAATTAGTACTATCTGGATCGGTTTTATGAGGCTATTCAGAAGCTGGATTATAATGAAATAGATTGATTTTAACATATTGTCCAATCAAAGTTACGAGTGAGGAACTAAATTCTACCCATTATATCAATATTTACATAAACACGATTTGATGTTCCTCAATCGGAACCTATAGATCAGAAACAATTCTGGACTCGAAACTGATAATCTTAAATTTGCATTTCTGAGCAAAATATACCCATGCATGTCAAGAATTCACCCCTGATGGAGGAACATATTTTGAAGCCCGGAACGACGTTCCGAGTTCGTAATAGCATTTCAATAGAGTGTGTCTGATCAATAGTTCCACATTCGGAACTCAATAATCAGTTCCACACTCGGAACCCTATAGGTAGTTCGAGACTCCGATAATCTGTTGCACACTCGAAACTGTTCAGAAAGTTCAACTTTAGGACCAACAGTTACGAGCTCAGAACTAATTAAAGGCGGTTCCAGCTCAAGGAATAATGGTGGTTCATAGCCGCCTTTAATGGTGTGCATTCAAAGGTGGTTCACAGAGGAAGAAAAGATTCTCTGGTTCAAAGGAACAACCATTAATTGGTATGTTCTTCACTAGTGAACCTTCAATTGACATTGGTTGAGAGAAAATTTTAGTTTAATATTTTTTCAAACCGAAGTCAAAAGACATCTTTTAACTTCATTTTTTTAAAAGTCAGAGTAAAAAGAACACTTGAATTCCATATTTCTAAAAACCAAAGTAAAAAAAAATTAGCACAAGCGAAGTCAATGAGGTAAAGTGAAAAGCATGTTTTGTAGTAGTAAATAATCTTAATTTACTCCATCTGTCCCAATTCAAGTTGCACAACTGGACTTTCAGCAGTTGACTTAAAAAATATTTGATACTTAATATAATTTATTAAGGATAGTTAAAACTTGTAAAAAGTTGATATTCTGAAAATATATGTCATAACGAATCTAACAAGGTATCACTCAATAATATTTATACTTA
>JAUOBV010560174.1:0-16727 GCA_032360425.1 Rubia occidens | reverse complement strand
AGTCATGTCCCAGTTGATCAGGGACAACCTTAGTAATAGGAACATAGACTTTCTTCACAGCCTTAGGCTTCTCCCTCTTCATGCATTGTTCTGTATCATGCCCAATTATAAAACAGAAACTGTATTTGACAGGCATCCACTCACATACGATTTCCTGGTTCTGTATCACTTCATTCTCATCCAGGTAAGGCACCTGCCCTGAGACTTTCTTCCCTAGTTCCACCTCCACCAAAACCCCGGCATAATTGAGTCTTTCCAGATCTCTAGTGGCTTTCTCCAGCATCAGAGGGATTCCAATGAGGCTCAGGATCGTGCTCAGAATTTTAGGCTTCCAATATACCACATCCAGGTTTGGAAGCTGCAGCCATACTGGTACTCTTTTAGGAGCCTCCAGATTAAGTTTCTGGGTCCATTTTTGGATGATCGCCGGTTTATTATCAAACAGGATAATTCCATTCTCCAGGACCTGTTCAGCTTTAGTTTTCATAGCACACTTAACCATAAAGATCCCCAATTTTGCTAGCCATATTTTCACAATACCATGATGTTTCCAGATTCTCCTAAAGAAACCGTTGATTACAGAGAAAGGGGGGAAAAGCACCCAGAATCTTACACACCACTGTTGTTTCCCAACTTTTGATACTATCTTCCACATCTGCCTTTAGGATATTACCCAAGACCGAGCCTTCAATCTCAATAGGGGCATAGAATATTACCTCATTTTGGTCTTTTTGATCAAAAAGAGAGGCCCATAGTGGCATCTGCTCATCATCATTTATGCCCCCTATAAGATCATCGCCGGAGTGTTTACCACCGTTGATGGTTCACCTGGACTTGACCCTTTCCCTTTTGATGGGGTCTCCATCAAGTTATCAACCGGTTCACCAATTCCAGAATCTGATTCTCTTCCAGTGTCCTTTTGAATCCGGTCCTCCATTTCCTCCGACTCAATCTCCATTCTCTTCACTTCCGATTGGTGTTTACTACAGAGAAGTCCCGTGCCTATGCTTATTTGCGGGTTTTTGGGTTCCATACGTTGTTACCTTTGGTTGCAACTTTTTTTCCCGCTAGATTTTCCCATTTCTAGGAAACAACTTATCACCAAATCAGCCGGAAATAAGGTTGAAGAAAGAAAACACATAGTGAAGGTGAAAATTGCCCCTAGTGACTTATTTGTTAAACTTGTCCCAGATCCTTAATAGTTAAAAGATCATGTAGATAATCTTTGAAGGCCTGAATTTCACTTTCTCAATCTCCTACAATTAGAACATCATCAGCATATATCAGAAGTACAATGCTATACTGAGCAGTTCTCTTAATGGATAAGTAATGATCATGTTTTGATTGCTTTAATCCATATAAAATTACATGCTTTGTAAAATCAGCATTTCACTCTCTAGAGACCTGTTTCAAACCATATAAAGACCTCCTAAGCCTACATACTTGACCTGGAAAAACTTTATTATAATCTTGTGGTAGCATCATGTAAACCTCTTCATTGATATACCCATGGAGAAACGCATTGTTGATATCTATTTGATGCAAAAACCATCCCTCTAAGGAAGTTATTGCCAACATGAGCTTGACAGAAATGTGCTTTGCAGCTGGTGAAAAATAATCAAAGTAATCAACTCCTTTCAACTGATCCATCTGCCTTGCATTTGACCTTATAAACCCATTTACAACCAATAGGTCTTTTCCCTGCAGGAAAACTAATAAAAACCCAGGTATAGCTTTAATCAACCTGCATAGCTTTAATCCAATACTGATTGTTGCAGGCTTTTTTATATGATTGTGGTTCATTGCTTCCTAACAGTTTTGACATAAAACTCATACGTGCATATGAAAAAGTAGGAATACAGACATCAGAATTATGAGCATTGTTTACAACAAAATAATTCATCCAATAAGGCTTAGACCTAACATGTACCATCATTAGTACTAGGAACATGTATTTCATGATTTTGAGATGAATGGAGAAGAGTGATTAGAATCATTAGTATCATGAAAGTGATCATTATCTGGTTCAGTATCATTTGGATCAGAAAATAGAGTCTGATATGGTACATCAAGGAAAGTACTTGAGTCAAAAGGTAGTGTGGGCAACATTATTTTATTGCAATCAAAACTAGAACTGTGAAATGGAGCATCAGGAGATATATATAAGGAAACAAATCATATAGTAAACAACATCTCTTGCAACAAGAAGTCTTTTGTTCAAAATATTATAGAGCATATAACCCTATTGAATTGCTGAATATCACATAAAGATGTAGGGCACTGATCTTGGACTAAACTTATGTTTATCTGGACTGAGGTTTGTGGCATCATGACATAAGGAACAAAATACCTACATTTGAGATATATCGGGAGGTTTAAGAAGCAAAAGTTCATAGGGTGATTTCCATTTTAGAACTGGGGATGGAAATATGTTCATTATGTAGGTGCCAGTAAGGGTTGATTCTCCCCAAAGATGTAGAGGTAAGTTTGACTGATGAAGAAGAGATCTAGCTATCTAAAAGATGGTTCTATGTTTTCATTCAACTACACCATTTTTTTGTGGTGACTATGGACAAGATCTCTAATGAATGATCCGTAATGAAGCAAAACATTGAAAACATATTTTTATTGACAAACTCCCTGCCATTATCAGTCGTTATTTTCTTGATTTTGGCATTATACTAAGTTAGCAACATGAGAATAAAGTATTTTATGATGAAAGAAACCTGATCTTTAGTTTTGATCAGAAAGTTCCAGGTAGCTCTGCTGAATGGTTAAGAAGGATTGTGCCCCATTGGTAGTTTTGACCTTAAAAGGCCCCAAAAATTCATATGAAGTGCATCAAATAGTACAAAACTATGATAAGATTTCTCAGGAAATGGTAACCTGGTTTGTTTGGAAAGAGGAAAAATACTACATTTATTACTCATAACTGGAAGACCCATATGCTTTAGTACAATATCATAAGGGTGGCTTAGTTTATTGTGTAGAACTTCTAAATCAATATCAGAAGGAACGTGTACAGAGTTAAGTGTAGAATGAATTATTAGACTATCTAATTCAAGTGAGATTAGAGATTTCTTAATGATTTCAACTTGGAAAGACTTCATGTTCAGAATGTATAGGCCATTTCTCTCGGTAGCAACTCCCAAAACTGAACTAGTCTTGTGGTCCTGTATAATACACACATGAGGATAAAAGGTGAGCAAGACTCTTGATCTTGTGTTTGTTTTTGAACTGAGAGAAGATTGAACTTAAAATTCTTAACAAACAGACAGTTATGCAACTTAGGCTGATTATTCAGCTTAACTGAACCTATGGCATCTATGAAGACTTTTGAGTGATCTGGTAGAAGAATAATTGTTTTATGTGTGGTTGGATTGAGTGTTTGAAATAAAGAGAGAATATTGCACATATGTGAAGTAACACCAATGCCTAAAATCCAATCATCACGTTCAAAATAGGTAGCAATATTAGCAAATTGAGTTATAAGACTACCTACGAAATCAATATGAGCAAAGTTGATCATGTCTCCTGATTCAGCAACCTACTATTTTCCCTTCCATTTTATCAGTTTTCCAAATTCCAACTGGATCATGTTTGCAATCATAGCCTACATGTTTCCAATGCCTTTGTTCTCTCCAACTTCAAATGAAGTACTGGATCAAATCTGTTCATTTTCAACTCCAAACACTGAAGCCTTAGCCACATTTTCATAAGGCTTGCTCCTCACCTTAATTTCATCTGGCAACCATTCAAGATATCCATTCATTTTGAAGCAAGAATACTTCAAATTTCCATTTCTGTGGCAATAGTCACACTTCAGCGACTTCTTTGCCTCTGAATCTTTCGTCTTTTGAGCATATTTCACTGCAATAACTTGCCCTGAACCATGTTTGACAAGCATGGTTGTTGATTGATTTATAGCCTTCATCATATTGTTCTGCACACTTCTCTGTGGTTCCTGATTACTAAACTAAGAATATGCCTTCCCAAAGTAGGTAACGGGTCCATCACCAATATCTAAAGCATCATACTCATCATTCAAACCAGACATAAATTGCTGCGATCTATCCTGATTAGCTTGCATCTCAAACTTCTCAGTAAATCCACAGTTGCAATTCAATGACAAGAAGTAAATTTTAGCCTAGGTCTAAATCTCCTTCAAATTGGAAAATTATTGAGTAATTGAGTCAGCGCCTTGCTTCTCCTCAGTCAAATTTATCATCTAGTGATAGTATAGTGGTCCATGCCTAACTGAAAACCTCTCCTCAATTTCATCCAACAGCTTCTTTGCATCTGCCTGAAATGCGAAGCTTCTGGAAATATCTTTGCTGATTTAGTTCCTAATCCATGAAACAATCGTCGAATTGGCCTTCATCCATATTTGAATCATTGAAGAGTTGTCTGCAGGCCTAGGAAATTCTCTAGTGATGAATTTTAGTTTTCCTTTTGCTGAAAGTGCAGTAACTTTTACTTCCTTCCATATCACATAGTTTATCTCTGTCAAGAGATCGGTCATGATCACAAGGTTTGCATGATATGAGGATGGCAGAAACAAAGGATCACCTAGCTTTATTCTCACAAAACCTTCAGCATCTGCAACATAAACATTGTTTCTTTCTTCTTCATTTACAAATCCAGTGCTCATCCCGATCACTAGATTTTTCAAAGTATTTTTCAAGGATTGTTAAATCGAAAGCCTAAAAGCTCTGATACCATGAAGAAATCGAAAGCAGATAATAGTAAGAACAAAGCTCAAAGGAGTTGCAAAGTTGAGAAACTAAAATTTTCAATAACAACGATGGAAAAAATTTCTGATTTCATTAACTTAGAAAATGAATTTACAGTTGTTGTATATATACACCTCCTTTACCAAAGTGTCCAACTAACTAATTGCCTAAATGTTATACAAGTGAGATAACTAACAATACAGAAAAGTAACTGATCAAGCCTAACTCCTAAACATATTTTGCACCGACTTAGTTTGGGGCCAAAATGATCAAAGCTTCTAAAAGCTGATCCTTAGTGTCTTCTTGCTTCTTGAAGCTTCTATTTGGGCCTTCTGAATCCAAGCCTCCTTAATTCATATAATCCTTGAAAGGTCAAAAGGGAAATAGGAGAAGTACGCTCCAGAAGGGTTTGAGGTATCGTTCGCAAGTCGATTAATATCTAATTTTGACCTTCCAAATGCGTATTTTCTGATGAGGTATCTCTTGAATGGTTCTATGAATAAATCGATCGCTTCACCTAGATAGATTACCTCGACTTCACTATTTGGTTTGGTAAGGATGTAGGTATAGAGTTACACACGATACTTGCATTATTGGAAAACTCACGCCTTAAGAAGCAAATATCATTTTACTATTAGTTTGTGACCGTTGCAGTGGAGTTTTATGATCGATGGTTGTAGTGTAGCAACTATTTAGGTGGCGGTTAGGATTAAAAATTTTATGAAATTTTGAGAATAAAAAAGGAGTAAGAGAACTCAAAAGCATTTCCAGTATTTCTTATAATTACACGTGAAATCCATCAACATCTTTTAAATTTTATACTCAGTTGGTCCCAACCCTTTCTGCAAAAAGAAAAGAGTTGGATTTTACTTGTATTCAGTGAAATGTTCAAATTACCCTTAATGTCATCACCACCATCACCTTCTTCCTTCTTAATCCCAGTTAAAGAAACTTCTTGCCAGAAACCTCTTCTCTTCTTTAACTCAGCTCTAGCCATTAACACCAAATTGCATAAACCTAGCTAAATTACCCTTTCACGACATGATGTTCTCCCCCAAATTAAGTGGCTGAAAGCAATAATTCATCAACTCTACCTCCTTATTCTCCGCCACCAACTTCACAGGAACAACTCAAATCTTTGCATTACAAACCCAGTACATTGTGAACACGTAGTTCTCGCCTTCAAGGAAGCCCCATGAGAAACCTCAACCACAACAACTCCAAACCTACTCTTGTCCCTTAATGAAAACATGAAAATGGAGTAATACGACAGATCCTCCGCGAAAAGGTGCAAAATTAAAAATCTAGACAAGCCTAGGGTTAGAGGGGCGATCACTACAAGAAAAATGACCTATTACTTAGCCCCTTTCACCTCGATTTTTTTTGTTTAGGTCAAATAACCAAAATAAAAAGTTCTTTTACCTCAATTATTTTTTTTAGTAAATAATATCTTTTACATCGATTAAAAAATAAGCAATGTAAATAATATGTTTTTTACCTTGGTTATAATTTTAACCGAAGTAAAATGTTAAGGAAACGAAGAAAATAATCCTACCAAATAGCATGCAACGTCGCATATGTTGTTTAAAAAGGCCTTCCGAAATCACATTATAAATTGTTTTCACTGACATCACTGCGATGGATGACCAATGTCGCATTTATGTAAATGATTCATCTTTTAAAAAAATTGACCGTGGTAGAAAAGAAGGGAAAAAGAAAGTCAGGGTCATACGTTTTTCCTCGTTTTGGCATCTCTCTCTCCTCCCAATGTTCCATCATCCACATTCCACTCCACTTTACTCATACCAAACCGCTTTCTTCACACATTCACACAGTAAGTTCCCATGCATTTTCTCCTTGATTGATGTTTTTCTTTTGTTTTACCTCGGTTAACTTTATAGTTTATAATTGTTTGAAAGTGATTGACTTTGGTCTACAAAACTAGTTGTTCAATGGTTTTTAAAATGATTATAGAAAATGTTGTTGAATGGTACGGTTGAAAATGGTTTTTAAACTCATGCACAGATCAAATCGAACATACAGTCAATTATATATTGTTCAAATAAGGTAGTTAAATTATTTGAAAAACAGTAGTCATGAAAATATCCTTATAATTACTACATAAATTCGATTAATAATTCTTTTAGTTCCAGCGAGGAACTTGTCATTCGGCAGGTGTGGTACAATGTCCCTCGGGATGTACTAAGAAACCAAAAAAATATTCATTCGGCAGATTCATAATATATATATAAGCAATTAGCAACAAATAATATTAATTTTAAATGTCTTACCAAAGTTGGATTTTTCACGAAATTCTAGTGCTTTAGAGTGCAGTGGAAACGTGGGCTATCAGCAGCCATTGTATGTTGCTCAAGGTCAAACATAATAGGCTTTGGGTTGCTCCGTTGTGCTAAGAACTGTGTGAAAACAAAAAATTAATTGTTATAAAGTGTGAAGATATATTAGTAAATATGTAAAATGGTAAAAGACATGGAAAAAGGTGTGACTTGACTATCATTCACTAGCCATTAGTCCTGAAACAAAAATAAAAATGTAAGTGCAAATTAGCCTCGGAAATGCATGGTGCGACATCGACAATGTGTCAGAGATACATGTTGGTCCAACGCAGTAGCTTGGTCAACATGTACCAGCGACCTCGCTTTGTAGTCGGCATAACTAAACACATGACCGACACAAAAATGAGGTCGCACATACAATTTCAAAGTAAACTTAAATGTCAATATGCGAAATTGGTAACAATTTGGTTTAACCGAAGGTTAGATTGACTTAGGTATGACGTCTCATACTGGAGAACATACTCCTAGAAATAAGAATGTACGATGCTGCACTCTAATCGCATAAAATGATTGGTAACAGATAGCTTACATATGTCGCATGTATCAGAGGAAGCTATAGGAAGAAAAACATGAACCCAAAAAATGATGCTTTAACAACATAAAATTAAACAAAACGTACATAAACATACCAAAACATAGTACCTACATTTACACTAAAGGAAATTTCACATTAAAAAAATCTGATTAAAAACTAGAAAACCAATAAATATAACACATTCACAGACCACCGATCGAACAATGTAAAGTAACAATTACAAAAATTAGGTGTTAGAAGAGTAGAAAAACCATACCTTTGATAAGAAAGAAGAGAAGAGGGGAGGGGGGTTCCAATTCGTGGGAAACTTTCGAAGAGAAGTTTGAATTGATTGTTAGGGTCCCTATATTTATACCTGTTTTGGAACGGCATCGTTTTTGGACCCTTGTGATATCCACCTCGCATTGTGCGACGTCACACCAATGTTGGTTTAGGAGACAAGGTATCAACCCATTACCAACGACGCACGTTTATATGGGCCTAAAGATTTCAGCCTGCCAGCCAGCAGATCAACATTTTGAATTGATCAAAAAAATTGGTCGGAAAAAAATGTTGCTAGTTTCAGAATGATTGAAATAAATAATTCATTACACACAAGTCTTTTCTAGTTTTGTGAATGATCGTAGTATTAAAACGTTGTTCATATGTTAAGTTTAATATTAATGATTCAACATAATTATAAATAATATTCAACAAATAGATTACAAATTAAAGATAAGTTCCAAATTCGAATAAATTTGTTTGAAATAAATGTTCATAAATCTAAGCTAAACAACTAAAATCTATGGGGAAGAACGATAACATTAAAATCTATGGGTCCAACACCATTTAGTAGCTCGAAGTAGAGCGTGTCCCCAACCCTGAGTTCCTCAGTTTTAAGAAACTCTCTAAAAACATTCGGCATAAGGGTCTTGAGCCTCCTGTTCCCCGAGTAGTGCATGTGATACTCTCTTCCGTTAAACCTCAACCAACAGACAATTTGTACTGCGGTAGGAGCTCCACAATATGGTTAGGGATGTACTGAATTATAAATAGAAATTCACATTTAGTACAACGAAAGTAATCTACAGAAAAAGTTAATTGAAAATAAAATACATGTGTAACAGGGAGGACTTACCATAATTGGAATTAAACTGAAATTCATCTTGGTCAGAGTTTTGACAAAGTGTGGAATGATAATGCCGAATGTAGTCTTCTGATGGTCCTCATCTGAATCACTACGGATCCGCATTGTTCAATGATATTATTAAAAATTAAATAAGAATATAATTAATAAAATGAATTTAAATCTAAACAAAAAAATTGGTCACCTCAATCGGGAAACGATTCAAACCATCATTGTTAGCCATGATTCCTGAAATTCATATTGTCACGAATGATATATATTTTTATACATAGAATATGGTTTTAATAGAAATCTGTTCAATTAATCTTTTTAATTGGCCAAGCATAGCACATATACGTCGGTAAAAAACATGATTTGACTGACACATAAGAGCAATGTCGCGGACACGTCTGTAAAAAATAATGGCATGGTCGACCATTCGAAGCGACGTCACTCACCCTTCGGTGTAACCGATTGGATAACCGAGAAGGGTGATACTTCTCATACGATAATAATAGCAGAAAAAATGAATGAGAAACGTCGCACGACGATCGCTCCAAACAAAGGAGGATCCACAGATCAGCGATGTCACATTCAAACACACCAGATACACCAGCAACAACAGAAAATGGGAGAAAAGAAACATCCTAAACCAAAAAAATTGGGCCATATTAACAAGGAGAACATAAACCAAAATCGTACACCCTAGAACCCTAATCCATAGAAACTTCAAAACATAAAACAAATAACACCTTCACACACCTTATACATAAAATTTTTAAAGCAAAATAGAAGAAAAAAAATAATATAACCACATCTAGAAACCATACCTTTGAGAAGATGGGTAGGGGACTGTTGAAATATGAGGGAAAGTTAAATGTTTGAGGTGATGTATGATGTGTGCTCTATATATATAGTCGTTATGAATAGTTATGAATTTTCTGCCTCGTCCGGTGCAACGTCGCATAGCAGTCGAACTTGTGGGCCACACCATTTCAGCCCACTAGTATAGCAAATAGGACCGTGATTGACCAAAATGAATTTAATTGACCCTTGTAAATTCTGCCTCGGCATGTGCAATTTCGCATGTCAATTGATTTTGGCAACATTTGGCCAACTTATGGCCGATGTTGGCTAGCCTAAAAGTGGACTCACCATTTCAGCCCACTAGCATAGCAACTGAGGTCGTGTTTGACCAAAACCAACATAATTGATGTTAATAATGGTTATTAGAATATTAGATACTACTAATTGAAATTTATAAATATCCATGAACTTTATTAACGTTTGGTTCTATTGGAACCGATTTTAGCACAACCGGTGAACTTTTTAGTTTTTACACTTAGGTCCCTTCAAGAAGGTGGGAGAGAACGAAATACAAAATTCGAGATACCCAATTATCTAAATCACATTTTCACAATCATGGAGTTCTGATTTAGGCATCAAGGAACTGGGGTATTCTTCCCTCATTTTTTAGTATTCCATTAATACCCTTACGATGAGTTCCACTACGTAGAATCACACGAAATTACACATTCTTTCCATTTATGAATTGAAACGATAATGAAATTCCATCCATCAAGTTTTTTAAATGCTAGTACTTGGTTTAGAGTAGATTATATATGATTACTTATAAGTCTGGAAGGGTTAATAAGAAGATCTTGTGGAAGTCTTTGTGGGATCATGCCAGTTTCTTTATCACTTTCGGTGATTATAAGTTTGACTAGAGATGGCAAAGGTCCCGTCTGGGATGATTGGAATTGATTTTGGGACTGCCGGTGTACTTTTTAATTTTTGCACTTAGGTCCCTCCAACAAAGTCGGAGAAGTCGAAATGTAAAATTGGAGATACCCTTACCAAGTAAGACCACAATGTTTTGATTTAGTCATGCACGGGTCAATGGAATGGCCCGAAAATCTTCACAGACAGTGTATGACAAAACTTTACAAAAATTACACTATGATCCAAACTTTCTTGCATGTTCATTATGCTTCAGAACCCCACACCCGAACATTATGACAAAGGTTAGATGTGGAGATTATACATACTATCTAAGAGGGACGCGAACTGAGGTAATCGTTTGTCATTTTTGTTAGTATTCCATTAATACCCTTACGATAAGTGTTATGAGAACGATAAATTCCACCACTTAGAATCACATGAAAGTTCATATTCTTGGTTTTTTATGAAATAAAAAGATAGTAAAATTCCGTCCATCAAATTTTAAAAAGTACTAGTACATGGTCTAGAATAAACTGTAGATGATTACTTATAACTATAGAAAAGTCATTCAAGAAGAACTTGTGGAAGTCTATGGTGGGAATAAGACCAGTCTTTATTACCCTCGGTTAGTATAAGTTCGACTGTGAGTAACAAAGTTTCTTTTTGGGACGATCGCAATTGAGCTATGGACAACCAGTGAACTTTTAAATTTTTGTACTTATGTCCCTCCAAAAAAGTGGGAGAAGTAAAAATGCAAAATTGGAGATAACATTTTGTTATTCACATTTTTCCGGACAATGTTGTTCCTATTTGGGAATAAATTGGTTGTCGGAAGGGACTGTAATCTTACTAGGGAGTATTTTACGACAATTTTAAAAAATTAGACCGTGGCCCTTATAAATGACGTCGCAAATGCATCGCATAAAACAAACCACTAATCGACACCCTACCGACATCGGTCGACCTAAAATTTCCAGTGGGAATGAAATTTTGAGCCAAAAATTTTAACCAAAACATCCATTAACCCTATTTCATGTCAATAAATTGGGCACCAACACCCATTTCCCATCTCTGAAACACTTCCTCTGAACCAAACTCCACACCATCCTTTCCATTCACACCATTACAACCTCTAAAGAGCTCAATCAAATTTCTTCTCTCAAACATCAACAATCCTAGGATGGAGCATCTCCGGGTTTTAATTAATTGAGGTAGTTTTTCATCCATTCCATGTTCATTTAGCTATTTTACTACCATTCCTTCTATAATTTTTTTAATCTCATTCATCAATGATTGAATATTTCATTAAGTATGATGATTATGTTACATGTTATGTATTGTATATTTTTTGTGTTTCCAAGATAATGATAGGTTTATAAGGAGTGAGAAAAAGGGTTTAGATTAGGGCTGATTGTGGACAATAATAACATCTTCATATGAACACAAGTTGAGTGTGCAACGTCATTTTAAAGCAGATCAATTACTTTTCCATGTTGAGATTAATGTAATCAGCATTTGACAATATTATTTGTACATCATTTGAGGACTGCCCAATTGTAGCATAAATTTTATTTCGTGTGTATTGGTTGTAATAAGACAAAGAGAGTTATCGATGGACTTTCAGCATGGACTTGTCATTTCCCTAGTCCTCTGACAGCGTTAATACCATACAACGTAGATAAGGGTGTTCAATACAATTAATGTTTCAATTTCAACCTTATGTATTTTAATATATTATAACATGTATTGGTAATATACGTTCAGGTTATGTGGGCTTTTTAACATGTCATTGATTCCCACATTAATTGAACATCAATTGATTGTTATATGATGTTTACCAATTTCACGAGTTTTTGAATATTAAATAACATGTAATAGCTATCGGTGAACGATTGTTTGTGTCATCAAATATTATTATCATATTATTATACGAGCATTGATATCTCCACGATTTATCCACGACCTCGTACATACCGCTGAAGAGATAACACCTTACCGATGTTGTATAAATTGGCAACAATTTTTTTTGCAATGTCGCCCACTCAACACGACATTGTATAGCCTTACACATTAGCAGCCACACGACCTGAGTGCCCAAGAGCATGCGATGTTGCAAACCAAATTCTGCGATGTCGCCCTTATTTACCCACAACATCGACCTGCACAAAGTTATAGCTATCATCTCCTATCTTCTGCCATCTTGCTACGACCGACGTCAGTTCTTATGCATACTGAAATTGACCTAAATGATGTCACAGCTATGGTCACCTATCATCGGTCTTCTTTCTTGCACCGACATCAGTCACAAAACCTGCCGATATCGGTTCAAAACCAAGGTAAAAGATACTTTTATACCTCGTTTATAAACTGTGGTAAAAAATGCACTTTTCACTACAGAAGTATTTACCTGGTTTTTTGGGACTAAAAACCGAGGTAAAAGTTCTTGTAGAACCGAGGTAAAAGTTTATGTTTCTTATAGTATGTAGATCCAGAGGAAGGCGGTGGAGAATGTTAGTGATAAGACTATGATGAAGGGTGCAAGTAGGGAGACAGAGAAGGTAAGGATTTGGGAATATGATGGAGGGTGGTGACAGGGAGGCAGGGGTAAAATTGAGAAGGAGGGAGAAATATGTACTCGAGTGTTTTGTGGTTCTAGGTGGTGCATATAAAATAATTGGGGTTTTGTGAGGAGTTTCTAGTAGGGTAGTCCAGAGCGTGTTGGTTTTCATATGTAAAATTGTAATCATTTAAGGGCAATCGTGTCTTATAATATGTACAAATTTTCTTAGAAGGGAAAGTGTGCATATTTTCCAAGGGCTGACGAAAAAGAAAAGTGTGCAGAATCGCTTGGGACGGAGGGAGTAAAATAAATTTTCTCACTATCAGAACTTTTATTGAGTATAGATAGATCTCGCCCTTCAATTAAATAATATTAAATAAGTGTTTGTGACACATTAAATAAGCATCATATTTAATAATGTCTTGGGTCCGCTTTATTTAACTAGAGTATGTTTCCAGCGAGACCGTCTCATGGTGAGACCAAGAGTTAATCACACATAATAAAAAATTTAAATAGGAGTATTTCAAAATTTAGGTAAAAATACAAATATATAGTACTCGGGTTTTTTAAAATTCTCAGAAACTGAGAGACCATTATGCAATTTATCACAAATAACGCTGAACCCTTGTTCTCCCTCTTTGAAAACGAAAATACTTGAGTTTCCTTAACAATTTTTTCATTCACGTGCTTCAATGCTTAGTTGCCAAAGATTCGAGATGTTGGGTAGATTGTCTGAGATTATCTTAAGCTCGGCACGATCCCATTGCAGACGTCTCTAGTGGCTGGTTTGAAAAAGAACGGGTATGTTGATATGTGTACAAAAAATGTGAAACTGACTTCTATAAAAATAAATCATTAATATTAAAATTTAAAAAATAAATTCACACTATTGAAACGTGAAGAATACATTAAATAAAATTCAAATATTAAAAATAAGAAACATCAATATTAACTTTTAAAAATACAAGCTGAAAACATAACACATTAATTAAAATGAAAGTATAAATTAAAAATAAAGATGTAAAATATCTTAAACTAGTGTCAAAATAAGTAAAGTGTGAAAAGTTTATCATATAAACACAAGGTTTAAACTAAAAACTCAAGATTTAACTTTAAACACATGATTTCATAATATTGCATATTAATCTTTGGTCTCGCTGTGAGACGGTCTTGCACAAGACTTTGTCATTTAACTAATAATAATTAGGGATAAACCCGTCATAACTCATGAATTTTTCTCAGCCATTTTTTTCAAAGGTAAATCAAATCAAAATTGATATATATTTTATCTGTACCCCAAGCCAAATCAAAATAATTACAGTACACAAAATCATAATCATCACAATTATGTCCCGAAATTTACAAATTGCTATAAGAGAGGGCAATATGTTATGCTATACATAGATTGTTTTACAAATCAAAGTATTTCCTCAAACTGATTAGTATGTCATGAATTTACAAAATTTCCTAACAAGATTTTTCCAGCTAGCTGCTTTGAGTTCTGAGCAGGTATGCCTTGTTATTAACTAACCTATTTCTTGTGGTTAACTAGCCCATTTAAGAAAGATTGCATCCTTAAAATTGAGAAATTTGCTTATTGTATGTCCAGTAATCCATAATCTATGTTTTAGCATAATCCTGCAATGATTGGTCCTTTGCCTCTTTCTTGCGCAAGTGATTACTGCAGGAAAGACAAGTGTAATTAGTAGCATCCATTCATGACATTTTGGGTAACTCTAAGACCATGTTTATCCATGACCCAATCCAATCAAAAATTTTAATTAAATATTATATCTCTCTCATCCACCTACACAACCTTCCATCCAACCATTTTATTTCTTTCTAAAGGTTTATCAATGACCCAGCCCAACCAAGAATTTCAACTCTTTAAATATTATTTTAATATCAAATATGAATAGTAAATTTAAATTATTAATTGAATGTTGTAATATTTAAATAATAATATTTTCAAAATTTTAAAAATAATTTTAAAATAATTATAAATATAATAAACTAAATCATGAAAAAAGAATAATATTGAGTAAGGAGAAGAGAAATAATAATTTTTGAAGTAATAATTTTTGAAGTAGAGAAAAGGAAAATATTGAATTGTGCATTGAACTATGACAATATTGGTATCTATTTATAGGAAATGAAAAATCTAGTTCATTGTAATTAATTTTATTACAAAAATAATTTTAAAAGTAATATAAAAATAGACATTTGGTAAGTGACCTAGGCCATCTCTCTCCCTTTCCAAAATCAGTTTTCACCCCCAAGTTGTAGAGGTTGGGCCGTACTGTTCACAATTTCCTTTTCTCTTTTAAACAAAAATCTGGTGCGATAAACCTAGTCTAAGAGAAAAAGTTCTCTATTAAAATAAAAAAAATACAAAATAACCCTATTATTTTTTAAAATGTCAATCTAATCCTGTAAAATTTGAAAGTGCGATTATAACCCTAAATTTATAAACAAATGTGCCGATATAACTTTTTTGCACTATTTTGACATTGACTTGACATTTTTCGGCATTGACCAAAGCTTAAAAGACTAAAATAGCCCTAGTCTAACACTAAAATTTTAATGACAAAAGTACCCCCACTGTTCTTCTTCATCACCAAAGTTGTTCTGCTGCTCCACCATCTTCGTCACCACCCCATTGGCCGGAGTTTCATCGCCTCACCACCTCCGCCCTCCCACCCAACAACACCTCTAACCTGGCTTTAATTTTGGAACCCCAGTGCCAAATCAATGAGCATTGATAGATCCTGTTCTACAAGCTCGAATCTGAAAGTCCTGTTCAGAATCTAGAGGGCCTTCTCTTGTGCCTTGCTGTTGCCAAATTCAAGAACTTTTTGTCATAAATTTTACCAAAATAACTTGGCAACACATTCGCCTTCCCGCCCAACAACAGCTCCAACCGCCTAGATCCGCTGTCCGACCTTCACTATGCCGAGCGCAGCACCGCCACCTCCGCTCAGCAACACCGCTATTACAGCACCACCACTATCTCATCTCTAAATCTCAGCACCACAACCACCATCTCCTCTCCACCTAGCACTACCACCATCACAGAAAAGAAGATTAAGGCTTCGCGGAAATGTGATGATTATCCACCGGCGTCAACTGTAGTTTAGAAGGTTAGCCTCCGCCGTGGTGGTTGGGGAGGACGTCTGATTCGACGCACTAGTCACCGTTACGGTGGTGGAGAACGTTCGTTTCGAGACACTATCAAATCACGATGATGGATGCGGCGGTGGTGCAGAATTTTTGGAGGCGAATGAGAGGAGAAAATAAGAGGAAGAAAACATCGGGTTTGGGCTTTAAGAGTAGGGTTCAAAACTGTTATTGAAAATAAAAGGAAATGGGGAAGAAGAGGGAAGGGTATAAAGGACCTTTGCTATTTATTTATTTATTTATTTTTAAAATAAAGGGTATAATGTTCAGTTTACTGAATTTCGATCAATTTCAGGTTGTCAGGGTTAGATTGACACTTTCATTCAAATAATAGGGCTAGAATTGCACTTTCAGATTTTACAAGTTTAGATTAGTTCTTTTGACCAAAACATATAGTGATTTTAGCACTTGAATCAAAAAAGAAGAGAGAGACAAAGAGAGAAGGAGTTCCAATTTTATCCAGATACAGAAGTCCTCTGGTTTCCCTATTAAGATATGATAGAATGTAATCAGTGCAAAGATCCTTGTTTTCTAGTGC
>JAUOBV010559975.1:0-16741 GCA_032360425.1 Rubia occidens | reverse complement strand
AATGTTGTGACTTACCTTAGGTCAGGTAAGTCTACTTTACCATGGATTCTTGATTTGGGAGCTTCATATCACATGACTGGTGACAAAGGTTCTTTGATTGATATTACTACTGTTGTCAATTCTGTGAATGTTATATTTCCTAATGGATTTGTGTCATCTGCAACAAAATATAGTTCTATTAATTTTGAAGATGTTTCTCTTACTCATGTGCTCTATATACCTTCTCTGCGATGCCATTTATTTTCATGCTCTAAATTGTTATCTGCCTTAAAATGTCAAGCCTTGTTTGCTGAAAATTATTGCATTTTACAGGAAATTAGTACGAGGAATGTGATTGGAGTGGGTGAACAACAATGGGGGGGGGTTTATTGGATTCGTCTGCAAGATACGAATGATCATCCTCATATCTTGCAGTCTATTCTGACAGTTGCTTCTGTTTCATCTTTTGATTTATGGCATCAGTATTTTGGGTATCCTTCCTCTATGGTGTTGTCTTTTGTTTCTGCTCTTGATTTTATTGAAACGTCACACATCCATACACTTGAATGTGCGATTTTGCACAGGGCCCATAGGTCTAGCCAACATGTGTACGACAAGCATGCAAAATTGGTCAAAAACCTATAAACTTCATCAAATTTTGGACTCTTGCGCTAAGTGTTCTCTATTTTCTGTTTGTCAGATGGCTCCAGTTAATTAAACAACGAAGAGGTCTAGGGGTAAGACCACTGGAGCAGGTCTCTCACGTGGCAAAATGGCAAAGACCGCGTACACACCTCTATCGCCAACATTTGATAATATACACTTCATCGATGAGAAGGTCAAGAAGCATTTTGAAATTATACGGGGCCGGAGAATAAAAGAGATCAGAGAAATAAAGGTTGAGGACGTAGAGCAGCTCCACTTGAATGTTTTCATCAAAACCTTCAAACCTACCTGAATGAAGGGTTTGATTTGCCTCAACAAGCCCACATATGAAACAGAAGTGAAGGTGTTCTACGCCAATTTTACTTGGCTTGGCTTGAAAAACTACAAACAAGAGTAAATTGGGTGAACTTGGTTCTAACTAGGGAGTTGATCAGCAAGGACATTGGGTGCAGAGTTGGTGAAGAGGATCAGCCGGTGGTTGAGCCACTACAGCTATACTTCCAGGACAATTGGCCTTCGAGGTCCGACAAGGAGGATTCATCTGGGGAGCTTGACCCCAACTGCATGGTGGAGAAGTACTTCAAGTTTGAAGTGGGCAACGGGCTTATCAAGCCAAGGGATATAAAGATTGATGTCTTAGAGCTCGAGGAGAGGAAGATGTATAACTTCATTATCCAAATACTGATGCCCGATCAACAGGGCCATCTTGTACTACCACATTTTGGAGAAGAAGGTAGTCGACCTCGAGTACACTATCATATAGGAGATGCACATGGTGACCCTCATCCCAACAGTAAGACTCTACCCTATGAAGCGTCATCAATGCCTCTTTGGAGAAGCAGAAGGTTCTCATCCGATCTAAGGTAAAGATCTAGCTAAAGCACTACAATGGGAACTACTTCGGCCAGAAACTGTGGCATTGGGAGGTGGAGACGTGGATTGATTGCAGCATTCCAAATGGAAATCTTGATGTGTCTGCCATGTCCGGGCCCGAGGCTACTCCATCAACCTCTACGACAGGGCATACTGCTCCCGCCACTCCTGTCCCACGATCGGGTATGAAAATTATTGTGATTTTAGGTTAGTCCAATTGTTTTATATTTCAATATCTTAATTTAGAATAAATATAACCTATTTTTTTCACACAGGACTAACACGCAGCGCCAAGAGAATGCTCTTGAAGGATATGCCAAGACTAAGCCTATGGAGCAGCGTATGGAACACATTGTGCCCCAGATGATGATCAAAATGGCAGAGCTGAAGACTATGTTTGCCGGTACGATCAATGCACCTCATGTGAACTCTCAGATAGCTACACATGAGTGTCAGCCACATCTCGCTGAGGAGGAGAAGTTTGAGGGTGAAAATAATGGGCTGGAAAACATAGAGGATGAATCAGAGTCGAGCAACGATAATTTTGGGTCATCTGGCAAAAAACCCAAGGCTTAATCACAAAACTATTGCGATGTCGTTTATTGATGATTTCATGTTAGGATTGTATTGGAATATTATGTATTTTGTCAAATTTATGATTTTTTTGGGTTGTTTTATGGATTGTATAGTTGGTTTAGTGTTTTGGATTACATGGATTTCATTTTATCAATTTGAGTTGCAAAATTTGTTGTTTAGCTGTTGTTAACTTGAATTGAGACCTTCAGATGGTATATTCCAAGTTATGGATGAATTGGTTAAGCAGTGATGATTTCTTAGGTATGTTAGAGAACTGTGACTTCATTCACACATGTGATTTTGGTTAGTCTGACAAGTTACCGACTAACCAGTGACATTGCATGAATTAATTGATTCAAGTATATTTATGCACTGGTTTTGACTAAGGGGCTAGTGTGACATCGTACATTGGAATTCTCTCTTACCAAATTCTTGAACAATTGTATGTGCGACATCGTCAACTCTATTTTATATGTATGTAATTCCTTCTTTTAGGCCTCAAGTGATATGTGTGACATCACCGCCGTTATGTTGTACTAACCGAGTAGTCAAACAGGGTGATGTGCGATATCGGTTTATATGTTTCTTTCCTCAATCATTAATTAATTTTCAACATAGAATGGAAAGACACTTGATTTACCAATTACATTAAACCACAAACCAACCCATAATCATTCAACAAGGTATGTTAAAATGATGTCTACACCCAATTTATGTCTTTTTCTTCTTCAGCTTCTTCGATTTTGGGTGCCTCTCAATCCACACACCTTATTCATAGTCTCTTCTCAACACTAGCCCCGCCCCAAATATCTCATCTAGGCCAACATTAATGGTGATGGGTAGAGTGTGTGGAATAATATCAGACAGTGAAGATGTACTAACCTCTCCCACAAATTAATTTTTCTCATGAATGACCACTGATTTTCTAGAATCACAAGGATTAGCTACATAAAACACTTGTATGACCTGTGAAGCAAGGGTGCAAGGATCTCCAATAAAATGTGTCCTGCATGCTCAAATCGATAACTATAAAACCTAGCTCGTCCATCGATACACCAGCATTGTTATCAATCCATTTAAATTTGAAAAGTGGGACCCTAAAAGTTGTGTAGACGAGTTCACATATTTCCTCAATCACTCCATAGTAAGACATGTTCCCATAGACGGGACTTTTATCCTCTGCATTGCTTACATACAATGTCTCTGCAATTAGGCTAACACAATTATTTTGTGTAGCGGGTATGTGTCCTATTCATGGGTTGAGAAGATAAAACCATTCATGTTATAGCCCGTGAAGGAAATAGCACTTGTAGGAGGCATAGATCCTAACCAATTCAAGGTTTCACCATGATTGTCTCCCACTATAGTTAAGTATAAGCAATCGATGGACGTGTGATTGTGTTATGCAAGTACTTGCTACTCCAACCAACCAGGGTGCCCCTCTTTGACAGTAGCCATATGCATATCCAAAAACGGGCAAACTAAATTTGAATTTTGGAGAACATATATTTGTGCTTTTATCAACTCGCCGGGGGATAATACCCTACTTGTTCCTTTTCAAAAACTATGTCTGCTAGCCGCGATTTTGGTAGCCCAACCAACTCTTCATTCTTCAAGAATTTTGTGAGTATTCTATGACATCCTCAATCACATACCTCTGCACAATATTAGCATCCGAGTGATATTGATTTTTCAAATAACCCTTGAATATCTTCTATACCACTCGAATGGATACATCCATTGAAGATAAACAAGACCACATATTATATCTCCCGTACAACATGAACCAACAAGTGCACCATTATGTCAAAGAATGAAAGAAAGAAATACATCTCCGACTTGCACAACATGACAACTATTTCCCCCTGCAGTTCCTCCAATTTCCTATGCCTAATCTCTTTACAACAAATTGCCTTGAAGAAATGACACAACCGGGTGATGTACTTTGTAATATGAGTTGGAATATGGGTCTGATCACAACAGGAAGAAAATATTGAATCAAACAATATGAATCGTAAAATTTCATACTCCCCAATCTCAATCTCTCATTGGATACTAGTTTGCTAATCCCAGAAGAGTAGTCCATCGGGACTTCTATAACTTCCAGGATAGAACATATCAAGTCTTTCTCAATATTTGAAAGTGTGAAACAAGCAGCGGGCAAGTATTTCTTCGATCCCTGCACCTCGGGGCCAAATCAAGTCTAGTTTCCATTTCAACTATATATTTCCTTGACTTCACTCAATCATTTGTCTTACCCTGGATATTCATCAAAGTACCAGCCAAACTATCACATACATTATTGTAAACATCCATCACGTCCAAATAGTGTCGTACGTCAAGGATCTCCCAATAAGATAGTTTTAATGGAATGCTTCTTCCAACTACCGGCAACCTTATGTTTCCTCTTCCTCTTGCCAAAGACATTTCAAAAATCACGCAACATGTACGAGATTAACGCACCTATTAATAGGGGAAGGGGACGCCAACATTACCATGCCATTGAATTTATCATGTCAATTCCACCATCATCAAGTTGTCGGAATTCACCTCTGGTGCCCAAGATACACTGTTTTATTTCCACGCTTCAACTGACAGTAATTTGTTCCATCCAAATAAATGGGGCATGCGCTGTGACCCTTAACTGAATATCTAGAAAAGTTCCCACATGCCGGAAAGTCGTTAATGGTGAAAAACAACATGGCTCCAAAATCAAACAACTCCTTCCAAAAACGTCATACATCCTCATTCCAGGATCCCACAACTTTTGCATGACATCCACTAAAGGGGATAGGTACACATTGATATCGTTTCTCAGTTTCTTCGGATCGAAGATCAGTAGAAATAACATAATATACTTTCATTTCATGCACAATTATGAGGGCAAGTTTTAAATCATTACTATCACTGACCACGAACTATGAATACTGCTTATATTACCAAACAGGTTTATTCCATTCTTGTACAAAACAATCCTCAAATTACGTGGCTCATTCCCTAAGATGGGAAAAGTCGCATCAATTTTTTTCCATGATCACCATCGACCAGATGACCAATAACTTCAGGATCAACCATTGCCAGATCTGCATGCCAACTAATATTCCTTGCATCTTTTGAATTATCAAACAATCTTCTAAATCGGGGAATAATAGGTGGATACCAAACAACCTTGACAGGAACTTTCATCGTCTGCCGATTTCCAATTTCTCCAACAACATCCATCTCCTTTAATTTGAACCTTGGAGCATTTCATTTAGGGTATTCCTCTGCAATCAAGTGATCTCCCCTATACATGATACAATCTTTCCGACAAGCATGTATCTTTTCATAATCCATGCCCATCGGAAAAGTATCTTCTTCACCTCATAGACCGTTTCAGGTAGTCTATTGCTTACCGGAAGCATTTCCCTATACCCATTTAATAAACCGGAGAACCCAACATCACAATAGGAATACTTAGTTTTCACATTCATTAACTACAACGTAGCCTTCAATACTATCATTCCTTCAGGGAATCCATTGTATAAAAGTGTCTCATTATGTTTGTGCAAGGCTAAAAGTTTTTTTTTTTGGATTACCCATTGTAGTTTTTGACAATATCCTCAATCAACTCATCCATCATGTCATCCTTCTTGACCTCTACTTCTTTTCTAGTATGCTCATCCACATTCTCACCATGCCAAAATCAAATTTTGTAAGTTGGATGAAAATTCTATATAAATAAGTCACCTTCAAACCAGTTGCATCTTCATGAATAACGGTGTTTTGGTGGTACTTGTTGCAAGGACGATATACATACAACAAATTCTCCTTTGCGGCATTCGCGAAGGCATATTTAATGAAGTTAGCTACAAAAGATTGATCCTTCTCACAAGTTCAATCTTCATCAAAACAATGGATGTTATCCATAGACATTCCTACAATATAATAATAAGTGCACATTTTTTAGGGTCCTATCTTAGCAACAAATACATACACTTACATCCATTAAATTCATGGATTCTATGCATATACATATTAACTAGAGCAACATATATACACACACATACACACCTACATATATGTCAATGAAGCCTTAATTATTCTATTCCCATACACACATAACATCATCCATATATAATAATGCAATGCCTAAATTCATTCAACCTCATATGATTTGAAAACGAACCTAGCTAGAACCCAAATTGTAGATGAAAATACAAATTAATGTATTGGAATACTTACATGCTAATTGAGTGGCAAGTTAGCACAACCCACAACCCCATTGCCCACCTTCAACAATGAATTTTTGGATTTTGTAGTGCCATTTTGGAATGTGGAAGAAATTTTTGGATATTATGATGAAATATTTGGATATTATGATTCAATTTGGTCAAAGTGATAAGGAAATATAAATCATTTCCCTTATAGGAAAGGTTATTGATGGTAGCTTCCCGATAGATTTAAGTTTCCTTCTAGGTTAGATTATATATGGTAATTACTTATAGACTTTAGAATCATATTCCTATTATACTTTAGTTTGTAGCCTTATATATTGTAATCCTAATTATTGATGAGATGTGTCATTGATGAGATATCAACGCACCATTGATTAACACATTCACATATACCCAATTATATTTATCATGGTATTAGAGCTGGTTTGATCTGGGACCCCCTCTTAGTTCATCTCAAGGTCATCGATCTTTAGCCATATCCGCCGCTTGGCGCCAGGACAACAACTTGCCCCACACTATTGTCATTAGCTAGTTCGTTGATATTTCTCTACTTTTTTATCTACTCCTAAACTCTTATTATTTTGGTTGTGTTCGTGATGAATACTGCTCTTGCTATCATTCTACTGACAACGTTGTGTCCTTCCTGCCATCGCCGCAGCTCTTAGCTGCCGCTGTCACCATAAGGATCTCATCTGCTTGCCGTTATTGCTCACTGATTGTTCATATGGTTGATTTATTCTTACTAAAGTTAAATACTCGTTTAATGCTATTGCTACTGTTAATGAAGTTGAATACTGCTCTACCCCTGCTAATGCTACTGTTGTTGCTATTTCTACTACTACTGAAGTTGAATCCCGTTCAATGGAGATTTTTTTCCAAAACTTATAGCGATTAGCAATTTCATAATCTTCTTCGCAAGTTATACATTCTCGCTGATCGTGCTCCAACTTGAGGGAGGGTGATGAGGAAATATAAATCCTTTCCCTTATAGGAAAGGTTATAGATGGTAGTTTTTTGATAGAATTAAGTTTCCTCTAGATTAGATTATACATGGTAATTTACTTATAGACTTTAGAATCATATTCCTGTTAGACTTTAGTTTGTAGCCTTATATATATTGTAATCCTCATTTATTGATGAGATATGTCATTGCTGAGATATCAATGCACTATTAACGCAATTGTATTTTTCATGGGATCGGAGATTGTTTATCAAAAAGATGAAAACATACAAATTGAATCCCAAAAGATGTGACGTCGTCAGGTCTTTGGTTAACCCGACCGATGGTGCAAAGTCGATCATCTCATGATTAACTAATACTGCTTGGTCAAACACACGTTGCCGACGAAGCACCTACGTCAGTTACACTTTTTACTTAGATTTTGAATAATGTTTACCTCGTTATCATATAACCGAGGTAAAAACCCTATTATTTACCTTAGTTTTTTTTATAACTGAGGTAAATAAAATCTTTTACTTTGAAAAAAACTGAGGTAAAAGAACTTTTTACTTCGGTTATTTAACCTAACCCAAAAAATTGAGGTAAAGTGGACAAAGTAATAGGTCATTTTTCTTGTAGTGTTATGCATGGGATTTGAAACATCATCCACGACGGTCGTAGAAGGTGAATTAGCCGGTGGTTTGGCATTGTAGAGTAGTCAGAAGCTGAGAGAGAACATTCTGAAGACGCTCAACTCTCTTAGCTGGGTGGAGAATTTTATTCTGTTGGGTGGAGGCACGTCTATAGGTGTGAAAAATTGAACAGTTAAAGGTGATGCAATTGGATGGAAATAGCGAGGAAATGGTCTTGGCCCGTTTAATCTCATAACTCAAAATATACGAATTACATGAATAATAATTTTTACGCATATCTCTGAAAATTGCACATTGAATCCCTGTCTCACCATAAGAATGATGTGACGGATGTCTCACAGAAAACTTTCTCTTCAATTAGTATGTAAGTTATAGTATGATCATATGAGAGATTGGGATTTGTGCTTTCATGCCCCCACCCAATTCCATGTTTAGTTCACATATACCACTCAATTTTTTAAAGAGCAGATATACCCTTGGTATCACCTTAAAATTTGGTTAACTCTGATCATTTCCGGATTAATTTTAAATGATTGTTTTGCCTCCTTTAAAAAAATGAAGCTTGATTGATGGACAAGAAAACGTTGGCTAGAGCTTGATTGATGGACGGAGGGCTGGAGTTTGGTGGAGGGGCATGACGGCGCTAGGATTTTCATATTTGGGCGAGGTTTTGTGGGTGGCGAGCGGGGGCTGGCATTAAGGTTTTCAGATTTGGGAGGGGTTTGGTGAGCAGCACTAGGGTTTGGCGGCGGGGCTAAATTTGGGAGGGGCATACTGGGGTTAAGGGTGGTAGAGGGGGCGGAAGGGTAGGGTTAGGGGTGGTGTACAGGCAGCCGACTGGGGATTAAGGGTGGTGGAGGGGCGGCGGAATAGAGTAAGGGGTGGTGGAGAGGTGGTGGGGCTGGGGTTAAAGGTGGCGGAGGGGCGATAGGTTACGGTTATGGGCGGTGGCCTGAAAAAACCAAAGGGTCAAATGGTCAGATTAATGAAAATTTGCATATTATCGTCTTTTTACTATAGTTCAATGTCGGAATCAACCCGATCAATGTTGGTGTCCTGCGATAGGGGTACAGGGATTTTATATACTGTTGATCAAAGGGTATAAGTGGACATTCAAGAAATTTAGGGTATATGTGTATAAAATAATGAATCGAGAGGCATGAAAACACTTTACCTGAGAAAGTATTATATTTATTGTAATGGGTATATTCTAAATACGTATTATATGCCAGTGTTATAACAGTCAAGGAGTATGTAATTAAACTTATTGATAGTCATATATATCTATAAAGTTATGATATATAAGTGTGAAGCTACAAATGAAATGGAGAGAGCATATTAATTGGAAGCATGATTCTCCCTTTACCTTGTATTAAAAGATGATTTCGCTCACTCTCGTCATCCCTAATTTTAGATACCACATGTCATGGGAGAAAATAAGTTATGGTAGGCTAGTGCCACCAAAATAGTCGAAAATGAAAAGGACAAAAGAATTGAGCTAAAATGGTCCTATTTCTACGATCAACTATGTACTGTTTTAGTCCACGGAAGGCCTCCCGTGTCATGTTTCAGTAATTGTATTCGGTGTTTGAAAACGAGACTGTAAATAAATGTCAGTAGGTACGACGTACTGGCCGGCTTCTGATTACCAATTAATTTTCCCGTTGAGGTAAAAACCATTTCCTAGGCCAGTCTGATGATAGAATGCAGTCAAAATTGTTTTTATGCTACTCTAAACGTGAAATATGATTTGTGATGAAACATGAAACTCTAAACGTGGAAATGGTAAGCAGGGAGTTGATGACTCGAGGGTGTCTGCCTTGTTTTGTGTATTGGAGCTACGAAAGAAGGAAGGGTTGCTTTATTCTTTCATCAAATGGTGGTGCTGCAACAGTTGCATGCATCATTTTTCTGGATGGATGCATGTTTCATGGATCGGACATCGGAGCTGCAAAGTATTGAATTCCAAGTTATGTCATGTGTTTCTGTGTCGGAGTGGGTAGCTGGTGTTCATGGCTCTGGGTGGGTCAGCTATCCCGGTCCAAATTGGCCCAAAATTTTGGGACAAATGGATCGGGTCGGGTCAATATTTCCATGATTTAGAGTCGGGTCTAACTAGGTCATTGGTCGACCAAAATCTACCAAAATCATATAAAAAATAATATTTTTTATAATTTATATAACTAAATATATATTTTTATAATTTAATAATATTTAAATAATAACTAAATTATGATTTTATTTTTATATAATTTAAAATAAGAATATTATATTATATTCAATTATATATTATCAATTAATAAGAAAAATACAATTATTTTTATTTTATTCAGTTAGAATACATTTAATATTTCATTTAAAAGATATAATTTTATTAAAATTTATTTATACAATTATGAATATATATTTCATATATTAATAAATATATTATTTATAATTAATAGTAGGTTTGCAAAAATTATTTTTAGTCTTATAAAAAAATTAAGAATGTTAAAGTTGTTTTTGAATTAAATTAATGGTGGGTATGTTGTATTAAACTAATTCTTTTTTATGATTTTTTTCATGAAAATGGGATAAAATTGCAAATGGGTCAAAACGGGTCGATTTGGGTCAAAATCTGACCCGACCCGTTTTGACCCGACCCATTTTAACCCAACCCACATCGACCCAAATGGGACATTGACCCCACCCGGCCCATATGAACCGGTCAAAACAGGTCGGGTCGGGCAATTTGAACGCCCCTAGCAACTGGTAACTCAACTGAAACTGTTAGTACCTCAACAGATGTTGCAAATATCTCAATAGAAACAAATACTCGTACCTAAACAATTGGAGTATCAACACCAGGAAGAATAACGTTTTCAAAACCAGCCACAGTCGGCCCTGTATGAAAATTAAAAACACAATCATTAAACAGAAAAAAGGAAGCATCAACAAACGAAAGCTAAAAACTAAAACATGCTAGACTTACGGCCCTCTGCAACATTTTCAGAAACACAATCTTTATCATCAGCAATAGACACAACAACCTCATCAGTAGCAACAACCACATTAACATTAGAAGCAACATCTTGAACCTCATTACCCGCAACACTAGCATCACAACCATACATATTGGCCTCATTAGGAGTCACAACACTCTAAAAAACAAATGAACTTTTACCAAAATCCAAAACAAAAAATATATCAATAAATAGAAAAGGTAACATCAACACAAGAAAACTGAAACCTGAAATATGAAATACTAACCATCCTCAATGCCATTCTTCTCACGAGCAGTTACAAAAACCTGAATCTTAGGATCAGAAACCTCATTATGGACCTTATCAACCTTAGTACAAATATTTGAACTTATATAAAAAACAAACTAAAAGCATCAACAAAATATGAAAGATAACGTCAAAAAAACACAACCAACAAATGCAAAATAAAAAACTTACAACCAGCATCCACAGTTGTTGTCCTTTAGCAACTCTTCCAAATAACCACCTTCATCTTTGGAAATTTTCTGCATTTTTCGAGACCTCATAATTCTCGACAGAGAATGCTTGACTTTTTAAAAACTTTTTCTTCCACAGCTGCCTTTCTCTTCGATTGTCGGTGCACTACCTGAACATGCTCATCAACTTGTACATGATTTGACAAACTGGTCGGAGGTAAATTCAATTTACCTATCCGACTTTGCATTGTGTCAATCTGTGTACGTGTAAATTTAGAAAGCCGACGTACATGAATAGGTGACTTAGATAGTGCTGTAAAAAAACAACAAACATCAGATGACAAACCTCAATAAACTTGGCATAAACCTCAATAAACTGTCATACTAAATCATGAATTGAACAGCTACATATAAATGTCAAACAATAAAGGGAAAACCTCATAAAAAACTTACCAAAATTAACACCACAATATATTAGACATGAACCTCATCACTAAATTCCCAAATATAAAACATCAAAGCATTAAAAATAACCTCATCAGATTACAAACCTCAATAAGTTAGGCATACACCTCGATAGACTGTCATACTGAATCATGAAAACCAACAGCTACACATAAATGTCAATAGTAAAGGGAAAATATTGTAAAAAAAACTTACCAAAATTCACACCTCAATATAATACATATGAACCTCATCACTAAATTCTCATAAATCAAAACTCAAATAATAACGAATAAACCTCATCAGATTACACAACATGAAGAACATTCAAACTACAATTAAAAATCTCCAAAAATACACACAACAAATTAACGAAAACAATCAATCAAACAACGTAAACAGTGGAACTATAAACCTCAGCGAATACAATCTAAACATATAAAACTGAAACAATTGAACAAAACCATGAACAATACTCTCTATTTTTCCAATCAACACAACATTTGAGCAAATTTTTTTAGAAAACATCAGTTAAAACCCTATCATAAACACAGCAAACTTCGAAAACCTCATTACTCACACATGAAATTAAAAAAATACAATAAAACACAAAAGCAAAATTGCGAACCTGAGACATCATCCGGTTGTGAACTAGACCGTGATTCAGAAAGAGAACCTTCTTCGACCGGCTGAGAAGACTGTTGACGCCACAGACACACCATGAAATTCAAAAAGCACAAAAAACAGAAAACTTAAGGCAAACGAAAACGAAATAAAAAATACAGGGAAAAAAAACCATAACTAACCTTACTATATGAAGATTACTCAAAAACAGAAGAATTCCATCGAAATACAGAGGTTTCCGGCAACTTGCGGTGGTTTTCGACAACTTCAAGCAGTTTCCGGCAATTTCAGGCGGTTACCGGCAGTTAATGCGAAATGGGAGAGCAGAAAATGTGGAGAATAATGAATTTTGAAATTAGTTTATATACCAAGCCCAAACTATCTAAAATTACACAAAAAGGCCTCCACTTTTTCAGCTTATTTTAAAAAGAACCTCACTCCAATTAAAACCTATACTAATTGCATAATAGGCCTTACCTTAAGTTTGGTCAGTTTAAAACAAAACTTTGTGCAGAAACATAGTAAAACGTATAATTTATATGTTTTACTCTAAATATGTAATATTCTAATCAAAACTCAAATGTTAACCCTGCAGTTACTGTGGAGTATAAATGTGTAACTTCATATTATTCTAATTAACCTTGTCTTTCCACATGCCTATGGAAAAATGGTATTTTCCAAAAAATTGTCTTTAAAATAAGTATAAATTAAACAATAAAAGTAATTACTAATGTGATATATTGAATTTCTGGATAAGAGAACCGCTTAAAAACTTGAATATCATGGATTCAATTTCCACCAACCACATAGTTTTATTAAACCCATTAAAAATTACCATAATTTATACCTGAACGTGCATTTCAGACCAGATTCATACCGCTCGAACCGTGCCGAGCCCAACCCCACAGTTTTGCTCAATTCACTGTCACAGCCCCAAACGAAACCCCAAAGCGAGCTCGAGTCTCAAATGTGCCCGTACTGTACGGGCTTAATATTGGGTCAGGCCCGTGCCGTCCGCGGAGGCCCGACCAATTGCCAACTCTACATTCAATCAACTAAAAAAGGAAAGGAAAATAATTTTGTTTTGAATGTACCTTTTTAATCCTTGTTATGGTACCGGCAAATTAGCAGCATTTCAAAGGATCATTATCCAAATCAGCAATCCCACCAGAATCCACAACTAATTTCATTCCACCACACCAGCATATTACTACAGTATTCACATCATAGGTCATTTTGGATTTAAGCCAGAAATTCACTTGTAACAGTAAGAATCAAGAATTCAAACCCTCCTTAATTTGCGCCTACCTGCAAAGCAGATTGTTGTGCGTCTGTCTGAAATTCTTGTTAAGAATAGAAATGGAAGTTGAAAACAAGCAAGTAATACTGAAGCACTATGTCAATGGGTTCCCAAAAGAGAGTGATATGGAAACAAAAAGCACCATTTTGAAGCTGAAGCTGCCTACAGAAGCAGAGGGCCAAATTCTGGTGAAAAATCTCTACTTGTCTTGTGATCCTTACATGAGGAACCGCATGAACAAGACAGAAGGAAGTTATATTCAGTCATTTACTCCTGGCTATGTAAGTTTTCAAGATGAATTTACTGTTGTTTGCCTTTTGCGTTGGCTTATTATATGATTGGACTATGGAATTTGACAACTTGTAGCTTTTCTAGGTTCTTTTGATGTATTGTTTGGTTGGTGATTGGTAATACCAGTGGAAGGTGTTTGTATTTTGATACTTTATTCATAATAGGAAATGGTAAAGTAGTCTCTTTTCTTTGGATATACTATGTGATAAATGGGAATTGGGTGTTGGCGCATCGGTTGAAATTTGGTGCTTCTATGTCAAAGGTTATGTTGAAAGTTTGATTCCCACCAAATTCATCTGTGTAAATTGGTCATCTTTTTAGATTGATCAAGTTTTGACAATATATCAATGAAGCCACCAGAATCATAGCTTCATGAATTTTGCTTTGGTTTAGCCTATACTAGGTGGTTACGGAGTTGCTAAAGTTTTGGAAAGTACTCATCCGGACTTTGACAATGGTGATCTTGTCTGGGGCTTTACTGTTTGGGAAGACTACAGTATCCTTAAACCTACCCAGTTCACTCACTTTAAGATTCAACACACAGATGTTCCATTGTCCTACTATACCGGAATACTTGGTAAGGTGTTCTTCTTTACCTGTACTAGGATAGTACGGCGTGATTGTGTCCTTCATGCCTTGCTTGAAGAGTGGAATGTGATTGTTATGAATTACTCCATCAAGCTTGCATAATTTGTTATGAATTTCTGACAGGTATGCCCGGCACAACTGCATATGCTGGATTTTTCAAGGTCTGTTCTCCTAAGAAAGGAGAGCGTGTCTATGTATCTGCAGCTTCTGGGGCTGTTGGCCAACTCGTTGGGCAATTTGCAAAGTCGATCGGCTGCTATGTTGTTGGAAGTGCTGGAAGCCAGGAGAAGGTCGGTGACTATTTCTTGTCCACCCTCATTGTGTTCCAACCTAACATTCATTCAATCAATCTTCAAAAGTCTTGCATTAGTTCCATCAAGAATTTAAGTATCCAGGAAGTACAAGTTTGAGCAAACTTCAGCCAAGAAGATATCCATAAGCTAACAGTTCAAAAGTTCTTTGCTTGTGAGTGTGTAGGCAATCACATGAGCATTCTTGTGCATGTTTTTGTGGATATGATCCCTTATGTTTATAGCTATATAATTTACCAAAACTCCTGATGACCTTAACCTGTTGTGACCTAGCAATAGTTTTGGAAAAATGCTATATAAGATCTACATTGTTTTCATATTCTCATTTATGGCTTTCAACAATCATTTTTCTAGGTTTGTACATGTTGTTTTACGGTGGTTACACAACTAAAAGGTTTCAACTCATTAATCTAACTGGTGTTTGCTGTCATTCACTTCTTTCTCTTGTTTCATGAAAGGTTGACTTGTTGAAGAACAAATTGGGGTTCGACGATGCTTTCAACTATAAAGAAGAGCAAGATCTGGTCTCGGCTCTGAAAAGGTCAGTTAGTTTTTGCGTTAGCTAGTTGAGAAAGTTGAGCATAAACTGTACTCATAATCTGCATTTCACCTGGGAAAATGACTCGCAAAAACACACTGATCTCCATTTGGTTGCACAAGTGGTCGCATTTAGTGCTTTGAACTCAATAATCATGTCTTTATTCTCTTACTGGAAATCTGGAACGATGACAGAGCATGTATCCCACCGCTAGGACTCTCTGTAAATTTATTTTAATGTTTTCCTATGTTCTACATGTCTTATTGGGATGTGGCTGTAGTTTCTTACCATCAGACCAAAATCTTGCTTCTGCTAGGTACTTCCCGGAGGGCATTGACATTTACTTTGAAAATGTGGGAGGGAAGATGCTGGATGCCGTGCTTCTGAACATGAACAAGTTTGGCCGCATTGCAGTGTGTGGCTTAATCTCACAGTATAACCGGGAGGAACATGAAGGCGCTAGGAATCTGTTCTGCCTAATTTCAAACCGCATTCGAATGGAAGGATTTCTGGCGGGCGATCACTATGGTCAGTATCCAGAGTTCCTGGAAATGATTCTGCCACTCATAAAAGAAGGGAAGATCACATACATTGAAGACATAGTTGAAGGACTAGAGAATGCTCCGAGTGCACTGGTAGGGCTTTTCTCTGGCCACAATGTTGGCAAGCAGGTCGTAGCTCTCACCCCTGCATTATAAAAGTCGTGAAACTTCGGTCTTGATGAATTTTTTTCTAGCCTTTTGCTATATTTTGCTATATTAAAGTGTGACTGTTGTAAAATAAGTACAATGGACTAATAAAAAGGGGGAGCTGAGTTATCGGTGTAATTTGTTTTGGGATGTAATAAAATAGTTGGAATCCTGATTTAAGGTTTATACATTTGCACATTATGAATAGCTATTGTGCACAAGTACATAGAAGATCAATAGAAAACTAACCTTTTCAGAGCTGCAACCAAATCTTGCTCTTCTTGAAGATGAAAGCATCATCAAGCCCCAACTTGTTCTTCAACAAATCAACCTTACAAGAAACAAGAGAAACAAATGAGAGGCAGCAGATCACCAGTATAGCCTTGCAATGCCTTGTGAGAAAGTTCTAAGGTCTTGTTAAGTGTGCATATCTTAAGTATAAACTAAACACTTATCACTGAATGCGATAGATCATTGTATATATGACACAAGTATATATTTAATGCTTAATAAGACATCTTAAGATCATCTATACAAATATTTATAACAGTCTATTAGTATATCTATTATGTAATTTCCCATAAAATATTATGCAGGAGTAAGAGCAACCACT